>OMLB01016995.1:16720-38089 GCA_900302555.1 Myripristis jacobus
ACACCGCCCTCCTCCCTCTCGATTTCGCTTTCATGAATTCCTACATATGCATTTTTTAAAAAAGACATCAATCATTACCTGGTGGTTCTAATATCATCACAATCTCCAAAATACAGACACTCCGGTCTAATACTGGCAGTTCTCACCCAGATTCTTTAATGTTTCCCACATTTTCTCATCCAGTCTGTGTTGAAACAGTCAGCTGCACATGTTTATATAACCCCCGCCAACATTTTAAATAATTTCTACTCTTTTAATTTCTCATTTTACTTTCTATTTTTGCACTTAAATTCTATTTGTCTTTTCCACCCTGCTGTTTTCCTATTACTTTTGCCACTGAAACAGCCTCATTTCCCCATAGGGAACAATAAAGTCTCTATCTCATTCTTTTTTCTTTTTTTTCCTTTTTTTTAATGTTTTACAGTCAATCATCTTGTAAGGGCATGTGTCATTTTTTCAAATGGTGGATATCTCATTTGGGAAGGAACTCCTCTCTCTCTCTCTCTCTCTCTCTCTCTCCCTCTCTCTCTCTCTCTCTTTTTCTTTGCGTGCATGTGTGTGACCATATCGCCGTTATGTGTGTGTTATTATACCAATTTTCATACATAGGGCTCTCTCTCCACACTGATAAGAGGCATCAGTGATCCAGCACCCTCCTATAGCAGCTAAGCAGCCCATGGCAGGAGATTACAGCTGTCTCTTTCTCCTATCTATTGGCAGCATCTTCCTCCTGTTTATATTTCTCTCTGTAAATCTGCTTATGAAAAGCCATTCACCCTGGAAACAGAGGGCCACAACGCTTTGGACACAGGAGTCTCTACAGACGGCGCTTAGTGGTAAAGAATAATGTGAATCTCGGAGCATTGACATTCAAATGAAATATTTAAAGACAGACACTGGATGTTGGGGGTGAGTTGTATTATCCCATCTGAATAACAGGAGAAAAACACATCATATGCAATCCAGACAGCTATTGTGGTGATGTGCTGCACAAGTCTTAGCAGCCTTGTTTATTTGCACTTCAGCCATTCAAAATCTCTTAACACAAAGGCCTTTCTCTTTCTTCTTCTTCATCTTCTTCTTCTTCTATTAATAATATAGCATTGTGAAAATGTTCTAAAGAGAAAAAAAATTATCTGCTGTGTTTGTAATCTAAATGCCATTTGGAAGACGTCTTTTTCCAAAGCACCTTATGAGCCTCAGCAGTCCAGTCGTCATGTGTCTGATTTGTTGGCATTTTCAAGACATCCGGGATCACAAAATCTATAATCTGTGAGAGAAATGAATCCGGTTTTCCCAGTGCTTTCAAAATAATTTAAAACCTTTCCCTGTTTGTATGTGAAAAAAAAGAGATTTCTGCCCATTTTGTACAATCTGAAAGACCTCAGTGCAGCTTTAAAACACAAATTGTTAACGGATAAGTGGTCAGCCACCCGAGTTGACCTGTCACACAAGTGCAACATATCGCACACAGGGCATATCGAGCAGCATTTGCACTTATTAATCCACCCATGAGAGTAATTTTACATTGCTTTGCACTTTTACCATTTTGCACATGTGTATATATACACACAAATTTAATCTAAAGTTTAGCAGACAAAGCAGAGCCAGTCACCCAGTCCTTTGATGTACCTTTAGCAAATTAGCTAATTAAGTGGGTGCAGATATTAAATATAGGTGGCCACCGGGAGAAGTGAAACCCTTTACATCCCAAATATTCCTTTTTATTCCAATATTCCAACACCTTCATTCTAATCAGCCTCAGATAGTCATCGCTGTCAAAAGTACTGTTTTCTTTAAAGTGGCAATCTATGTGATTTTCTGATTACTCTGTGTTTCTGTGCCACCCTTCCCAGAGATCACCTGTCAGTCAAACCGTGTGGGCGGTGGTTGGATTTTCTGTTGATGTTTCTGTAGGTGGCGCTCTGTTCTTTGTCTGGCTGCTTTCACTGCTCCTGCTAACTACTCAGTTCTTTCCTCAACTTATTTCAGACAAACTGGCAACATAAAACACATCACCTCCTGCACACCAGATGAAAAATGTAAAAGAAGGTTAGATCACTGGAGAGCAACAAAAACTATTTATTTCAGTGTAGATATTGCACACGTATTACTTTACATTAGTCAGCATCCGGTGCAATAAGATGTGTCGGTTGCATAACACTGTTATTCTGGACTTAAATATAACTGCAACTGCACCATCCCCTAAAATTGTCACTTATAATAAACCATCTAATTATTTGTATCCAAAATGGATAATCGGTTCATTTTAAAACAATGATCTTGCTTCGTGCAATTAAATCCGATGCAAGAGTTACAGAACTGAAAGAAAGAAACTTGTTGTGATTGTTGTGCCAGTCGGGAAAATTAAAGAGGGAGTCCGGCTCCGGAGGATGAAAATGGATGAGTTAATCATGGCGCTAACGAGAAACAGTGAGGAACATAGATGCCTTTACATCATCCCGCTCTGACAGCGGCACGACGACTGAGGTGCCACATCCAGACGGAGAGACTCTGATTCAGACAGCTCAGTGCCTCTCCTCCCCTCCACACTTACGTTCTTGTCAACAGAAGATCAAGGTCCCCCAGCAGCAAATATTTGAGGAATTATCCCAGCTCTTTGCAGTGTCTACATCTACACTATACTCTCACGCGTTAGAGATTATAAGGAAATGTACTGACTTGAAACATTGTACAGTTTCATCCTCCGACGTGTCTATTATCTTGCCTGAATGGGAAAAATTACAATTACATTTCCATCCCGCACCTTCAGCAGGGCTTAAATCGTACATTATCTCTTTTCCTCTCTGTCAGCACCCACCAAGAACTATGTATTTTACTGGTATAAATAGAAACATGTCCTTAAGTGCGACAGTGCCTCACTGGTGCTTCCATATAGACAAGATAGTTTTGTTTTCACTCGTTGTAAAAGAGCCTCTGGCTGCAAGTAGACCCCTCTCTCTCTCTCTCTCTCTCTCTCTCTCTCTTCCTCTCTCTCGGTTCAGGATACACAAACAAAGAAACTCTGTTCTGCAGTGGCCCGGCTCCCTGACCTACGCGAGGAATTTCAAGCGTTGAAAACTACAATGACATACACAGGAAAGCCGTGCAGCTTGAAATAGCAAGTGAGGAAGCATTGCAACCGGCTGAAGACAACGCAATAGCGTGTTATCATTGTTTTTTTGTTGGTTTTTTTTTGCCGAAAAAAAAACCCTGACGCTGGCAGCAAGTGCACGCTGCGTCCCCGACAGAAAGCTGTCAGTCATAAATCCTGCAGTGGGTTTGTGGAGACAGGTGAGGGCTGCCGAGGTCAGCACATCTCCATGACAGATCTTTTCTCCAGGTACTCAGGAGGAGTCTGCCATCAAAGACTATTGATCACAGTAATCAAAAGGAATGTGCCGTATGATAGCGAGAATCACCGCTGCCAACAAATCACCCATGACAAACGCAGGAAGAGGGGAGCTGCAGACAAGCCAAGTGAAGTCGTTTTATTTGCGGTTGTCCGGTTTAGTGTGCCATCAATTCTGCTATTAAAGCGGCCCTGTCATAGCCGCTCATATCCTCTTCTGTTTATGTACATATATGGGATTAAAAACACCAAACACAGACTTTGTCAAAACTAGGTTTGGTTTGAATTTTAAGTTACTGCTTTACTAAGAATCTAACGTTTTTTTTTGTAAAGAAGCTTCAAGCAAAGTCCAGGAAATGTATCACAAATGGACTCGGTCCTGATTGGCTCCTCTCACTAAATAATTACTGAATTCCTTGTAATCAGCCCACTTCGTCGCATTTGAACTGGAAAGCCTCCAGTTCACTCAGCAGATTTACTTCCTTTGAATCAGGGTCCAGTATTGTGACAGTTCTGTGTGTATTACTGTCATAATTACATTCATTCAATAGCTAAATAGCCATTTAACAAAACTAATTTATTTGCACATCATGAAGAGATTGTTCTTATCCTGAGTCACAGCATATTTGAAAAGAAAATCATGAAACTGAATAAAATGGGACCTTTAATGTGAAATATTTGATCAATCCACCAAGTGTTAAGCTATTTTGCACAAACTGCATTTGACTCTGTCTGTCTGTTTATTTTTTTGTATGTGAGAGTAACAGCAGTGGCCTCAGGTAGAATGATAGGAGAGGAAAAGAGTGAGAGGAGGGAGAGGAGAGGGATAAAAAGAAAGCAGGGTCTGGAGTGTTACCTTTTCTTTGTCTCTCATGGATCCCTTCCCGAGAATTGACATCTTTGTGAGAGTGTCCTCCTGTAGTCTCTTTAACGAGTTCCCACGTGGCCCGAGGAGTTTGCCGACAAAGTTAAACTACAACAGAGAACAAGAGCGAAGATCAATCAGAAACCGTCTGTTTGAGATAAAGAGCAAAGACATTTCTTATGTCAATCACACTTGGCTGAAGCAGCGGGCTTTTGATTGAGGCTTATTAAAACTTATCAGCGTTTTTCCTGTCCGAGGCTTGACAGGAGACCAATCAGCCCAGAAACCTCTCTCACCAAACTATCTCATCCCCATCGAGTTTTCAGTTTGTCAGTTTTTCATGCAGCTATGGTGTGAGGAGTAGCAGGATTTCCAAACTCAACTTTAAGGATTGTTACTTTGCTCACACTTTACCAAAAAGTACAAAAAAAACAACCTAATTAAATGTACAAAGTGGGTCATTTCAAATGTACTCAGAGTAAAAGTTACTTTCACGCTGGTCTTTTCCATGCAGTTTTATAAGGATGAAAGAACAGAATTCAAACTAAATTCTTTCTGGAATCTGGAAATTACAAAAAAAAAAATAGCCAACTTTGCACTTTATAATGGACGTGATTTAAAATATGGCACAATACTTACATTAAAAAAATGCAAATCTATTCTCAATATTTCCCCAAAAAACAAACAAACAAAAACCTCTGCTGATTGACTCTCTGTCTGAAATGTATTAATATAAAATGAGGCCAATATTTATAATAATAACAAATAGATTTCCCAGAGCCCTGCTGTGCCATTGAAAATCTGTGTATAAACAGCACCAAAATGAGAATCAAACGGCGTCTTCAGTTGTACATAGACGCTGCCTGCATCGTTTTGTCTCCCTGATATCAGTCCTAAATAGATTCCACAGCTGTTTTGATATGTTATTTGATACTCTTCCATAACATCATGCTGTGAATGCACGTCGCTACATGCCAAACGCTTCCGTGCTTAGATTGCTTCACAAGGTCACCGCTGTTTGCATAATGACATGGCTGTTATGCATTGCTATGTCAAAGGATGTTGCGCGGACACCTATCAAAGTGGTTACAACACCGGTGCCGGCTGAACACGGCTCCTACCGGCAGCTGGAGATGGTCAGGGAGAGAAAAGAGGAGCGATGCGTTTCTCCCTCCTCCTCATGTTTCCCTTTAACAGTGAGTTATACAGCTGTCTCCCTCAACTATCTAGGTCATCAATTAGCGAGGAGGAGGGAAAAAACACCCATTTTTGTTCTACACCTCACCTATATCTCTCCTGCCTTTTGTTCAGAAACCAACTGCTTATTAGGAGGCTCCTGCCAATTCCTGGGTGAGGGATTTGAGAGCCAAGCTTTAGTGATTTGCCCTAATGCAGTAACAGACTGTTCGATGTCATCCGGGCCGGTGCACTCAGGTGAACTCCAGCAGTTTTATACTATGTTCACTCAACTTTTATAATTAGACCGAGGCCCGTGACTATAGACTTGATCATATATAGGGTCCTATTGAGCCTTTGACTTACAATAAGCACCACGCCCCGCTGTGCCAATTCCAACACTGGACTTACATGTGGGGATAAGTGGACGCCTGCAAAGTTATGACCTTGGGTTGATGAATATGTAAATCAAGGAGTATCCACCTTCACATTGTAATAGGTGGACTGTGAGGCTCACTTAAGTCCACTTTTACACTCCTTACTTTATCCACCTGAGACACTGTAACATGTATAGCGTTCCCATCACAGTCCTGATATGCACCAAGAAATCTGCATATGAATAAACAGCCAGGACATCAAACAGGACATGAATTGTCAGATCACAAAAATTTGAAGGAACTGGATTAAACAGAGGAATTGCATTTAACGCGAGCTGATTGACTCTCCACGACTAAGCAAACAAGACGCCGTTTATGTGTTCAAGGTTGCAAGGCACCATCAAAGCACGCGGCCACACCAGGGCGCACAGAGGGTGCCGAGAAATCTTTTGAGTGTGCCGGGTGGAATCGACGCCCCGTGCATCCATCATTTCCGCCTGGATAGCGTCTTGATCACTGAGCTGTGCCGTCTTTTGAACAATGATTTACAGAGCCAGATCGCATTTTCATCCTTTCATGTTGGCCCAGGTTATCACGCGCCCTTTCCATCCTGGTGACACGGTCTGCATCGGACGGGGATGAACGGGACGCTGATGTGCAAAAATGCGTGAACGATGACAAAGTTGGTCATGTTGCCTTCTAAACGTTGACATGTGAGCACGAGGCGCCAAGCACCAAACGAGGAAATTTACAGGAGAAGGAAAATCCAACACTCTGTGAAATGGTACTTGATCCAGGCATGACCAAAACTTGTTTCAGTGCAAGAAGCGATGTAATTGGAGAGTGTCTAGTCGGTGAGTCGACTAGAAAGCAGTACATCAGTACAAAAGCAAAAGATGTACCATGCTGTCATTAAATATTTAAAATCAGGTCATTATTTCATTACCCAGCCATCAATACCGACACAATAACAGTAACCTTGAGTGAACAGGTTGTGCCGGCTTGAACCAATTCAGATGGTATAATAGATGACAAAGTGGAGTGGTGCCATTCTCTGACATGATATAATGGCATTTGTTTGGAATGTCTGGCTATTTAAAAAGAGATTACGCATATTTGCCTTACATTTGACTAGCCTAATGCCAGTAAATGTCAGAGACGGGTCTTAAGCTGGACATTAAACACATCAGCACCACATCAATAAGTTTCCCATCACCGACCCACATCTCATCACGCGGACAATCCTCCATATATATGTGTCTTGCTAAATGCACAGCATAATCCCTGTTGTTTATCAGATATCAAAATCCATCTGAGTCCTATCGTGATTGATGTTTTGGGTTTTGGTAATGCTTTAGTTATCATGAGGGATTTTCTGACTCATAAAAAAAAAAAAAAAACAGCCTGGGCTCCTGTCGCAGTTCATGTCATTATACCATGAGGGGATTGTACCGGCGCTGTCTGTAATCACCAGCATAAAAGCTGATGTGTTTAATCATAGGTGGATGCCTGCTGCTCTGTTGTGGTTTTAGTTGCACAGACCCTCCTTTTCAACCGGCGTTTAGTGACTCTGGATGCACGATAATAGTCACATAAAAAAAAGAAAAGCAAAAAAATGAGAAAAAAAAAAACATTAAAAACAACAGTTTCCCTCGTCGCACCATCTTCTGGTTGGCAGCTGAAAAGAGGGATGTGGCTTGTGGATGATTAAAAAGTCAGCGGACACAAGTAGGGAAAGGATCTATGATTAATCACACTTAACCAGAAGGGGGTGGATGGTGGGGGTATGTAGGGAGGAGGGGAGGGGGTAGCACATCTGAGATCTTTTCATCATTCGCTGAATGTATTACTGTGAGCCTGGCAAGAGGTGTGCTCAGAGAAAGCCAGTGCAGAATGATTGTGCTGAGGACAGCAGGACAGGGACGACAGTAGAAGGATAAATCACTGTTCCCAGCACAGAGAAAAGCCACAGTCTGAACTGGAAATAAACCAGTGGGACTCCTCACGCCTCACAAATGGCCTGTGGTGCTTTGTGCCAAAAGATACTTTCTGAGAGGGTCTACAGATCCAACAAATGTATAGGAGAGCACTGATAGCGCATGCCTGTTTAAAAGGCGTGATATTTATAGTTACTGAGTAGGTGGGACAGTGTGTGTCATACTGGTTCAATCATGATTTGAGACTGTGGACTCAATTTCTCACGGTAAGTGAGCACACATACAGGTACAATGGCAGTCAAATTTGTAAAGGCTGTTGTAGGACATCTGCATTCAGCGACACCACAGCATCATTCTACCAGTTATCTCTTTCAGCGTGAAGATCTTAAAACCGGATACATTTTTAATGGGTCAATTATTTGCAGCGTAAGAGACAATACAGTTCATCGGCAATTGGTTTTAAAAATCATCTCTAAAGACCAGCTCCATTTGTCCTAGAAAATCATCAGTCTGGAACTTGCTGCATGGTGTCCTTGCCCGGTTCATTTTGATAAAAAGCTATGTTTACACAGGATGGATTTAAGCTCTCTGTACATGCTCCTAAATGGCTATTTGGAAAATGGCTGTGCCACTTCAAAGCCAGAAGCCAAAAGGTGATGCCTGCAGTTCAGGAGAAAGCCCATTCAAGTCAGACCGATCACTCTTGCCATTGCTACCTGTCAGATAGAACAAATTGAATTTGTCTTCCTTCGGTGGCTTGTTGGAACTCTAAACAGCGTATTAGCGGCTCCACTTATCAAACCTGTCAAGGCAAATCTGTTTAGCTGTGAACCTGTGAGACACAGAGGGACCTCAGATGACAGAGCATACCATAGCTCTTAATGCTCGACAACATTATTTTGTACATTCAGGGTGAACTTTAGGTTTAGATCAGAATGTATATTTGTATATTGAGTTAGAGCAATAGAAAGCTATACCGTGCTGCTGTAAAATCAGGTTATAGAGTAAAGGACAAACCCGCCTAGTTTACCACCTGTTTATTTGTTTGCCTACATTTTTAGGCTTATGTTAATCTTTATGGGCCAAATTTATAATATACATCCAGTAAATAATTGCCAAATTGATGCATGTAATATCAGCACAGGCTTTCAAAGCAGGGGTATTAAACTTTTTCATGCTCTGGACAACCAAAGTTTACTTTTATTAAGCCATTGGTTTGGGTTAAGTATTGAATTATTTAGATGTCATTGCTGAGCACTGACAAATAGACCCAAAGTCTTAAAATAATTACTCAAACATTTTTTGTATTATACTTTCTTTTGAATTAAATTATAGTGAAAATAAACTACTCCTCATTTTGCGGAGGACCCACTAGAAGCTCCTCAACGAGCCCTGCAAGGTCACCACACCACACTTTGAAAACCATTGTTTTAAGGCAGAAATGAATGCATTTATGTATTGGATGGTTGTCTGAGCAAGAGCAACTTTTGGTATTTACCAGTAAACCACTGTGTCAACTGTTCTGCATAATTGTTCTTGTCAGTTCTCACACACCACTGTTCATATGTGTTAATTTTTTAAAATTTAATTAAAAAAAAAAAAAATTCTTCAATTCTTAAGAATTAACAAGTGGTGACTCTTTTTACAGGTGATATGCCTCAGGGTTTCGTGTTATATTTACTCTGATGGGTGTGGGCTGATGTAAAAGGTGACAGAGTGTTGATATGTACTGTCTTGGGTTGAGATGATACTGAAATAATGCATAAGCTATTCTCATCAGAATAAGTAGAGAAAAAGACATTTTTTCCCTTTTTTCTGCTTAAACTGAACCAGAATGTCCATATAGCACTTTTAGGTTTACCACATGACTCCTGTACTGTTACCCCCCTCCCCAGACGTAACCCCCCCACTGAGGTGAAAACTTGAGTGATGTCCCCATCTCAGAGTGGACCTCTCACTTTTACACCATCCTCTCCAACACACTCCCAGTGGGAAATAGCTGTCATGCACCGAGCATGTGGCTCCATTAAACGGCACTGCTGCTCAAGGCTCCTCGCTGCGGCGGGGCTGGAGTGCTCTCATCACACGGCAGCAGCATTATCACTCAAAATCGGCGCACGGCTTTGTTCGGTTTTATATGGAGGTCACCGTGAAACCCACCTGTGTCTAGAATGCCAGGAACACATGACTCATTTGTCGCATTGCAAGTGCACTCTGTCACCTCTGCAAGCTCTTCACTTGATCAGGCCCCTGTTTGTCCACTTTTTTTTTCTGATCAAGTCTGACTATTCTGATGCAAAAAATAAACAAGGAAACGATTTTAACCCACAGTGCGTGCTCATGCCCTGCCAAAACAAACATTTGCATGAAAAAGAGATCCACCTCTTGAAAAAAGACCTAAAAGCATAACGGGTTTCCACCTGAGAATCAAAAGGCGGTGGTTTTCAAACTGTTGGGTCCCAGCAGAGAGTGGGAAGGCTACATCAATGCACTCTTTTCTCAGTTATAAAGGATGGAAATTTGTCAATCATACAATGCAAACACAATCTCTACATCCATTAAGCCCCCTAAAACACCACTGACCATAATGAATTGTGTAAGCGCCGATAACTCTCCAAAAAAACAACAAAAAAAAACAAAACAAAACAAAACAAAAAAAAGGCACCACATAGAAAGAAGGATGATTCATATACTGATGGTGACCTGATGCTGTGTTCTCTGCCTGGAAAAGTTGGCACTGGAAGTTTAAATGACATAATGTTCAACATATAATAACACATTTTTAATGGTTTCCTCATTCCACAGAGCAATTGTACAATTCGCTGTGATATAAGCTGAACAAATTTTTGGACAATTTTATTTACCTGACAAAACATTTGGTGGCTCTCTGGACAAATAGTGCCTCTATATAAATTTCACCAATACATTTCACTGTGTCATCTGTATGCAATATTCATTAGCAGTCATTGACAAATTAATTAATTAAAGCATCATTGAGACGGTGTAGTGGGTGGAACGCTGGGCAGTTGGGAGGGGTTCGGTTGTAAGATTTCAAAAGTGTAACACAGTATCTTTAGAGAAGACACAACATCTTTAATACAGTTCTACCCCAGTTCTGTCAGCCAGCACTGCTCTGTCTGTACGCTGTCTTCCAGATATGGTACATCTAATATCATAAAACATCAACAAAAAACTGTCAAGCAGCTGTAGTAAGGAGTTTAAATGAAAACGAGAGCTAGTTGGCTTCATTATCTATAAATAACGCTATCTAAAATTCTCTGTCTGCGCACATCCCACTCTCAGAGAAATCCTAGTGATACTATAGTACTTACTTTAGGAAACTGCTTGACTGGTATTAAAACTTTCTGGCCCAGTTTCATGTTCTTGTTGATGACGACGTCGATGAATTTTTCTTCTTCCTTCCCCTCATCTTTCTGGATTTTTTCGATTTCTGCAGACAGGGAAGAACAGAGGCAAAAAAAAAGGAAAAAAAAAGAATCATGAGTCAGTGTGGCGAATCAACAAGTGCACATCTCTGGCTGAGGGTGAATGTGGTCAAAGATGGTTTTAAAAAAGCATCAAAGACGTTCTTAGAAATGAGAGTAAAAGTGGTTGATGAATACAAACAGTGGTCTACAAATTTGCTGCGTGTCACGCCGTCACACACACACACACCTTTTTGGCCTGTTCAGTCAAATAAAGATGTGTTTTTATTGGAAGGGGTGTAAGTCGCATCAGCGGCATTCATCTCACCTATTGGATGGGGCTCAATCATCATAATGCTTTGCAATTTGAGCCGGGCATACCAATTTACTGGTGCAGACACGTCATGTTCTCGAATCCCTTTCATGTGCGTAGAAAAAAAAAATGATGGAAAGGACAGTGTGGCTTGCACCTCCAAGCGATGAAAAATATTGTCTGTCACGCTTCTTCTTTTCTAAGAGGTAGACTTTGATGTATTTGGAGATGCAACCTTGAACGTTTAATCAGATGGATAACATCTGTGTTTCAGCGCCAGTGAAATGGTTTTGCAGAGAGGGCAGCTCAGAGGTGTGGGAGGCTTCAACAAATACTTCAGGCTAAAACCCTGGCAGGGGAGAGGGTGAGGCAGAAGGTGAACTCCATAGATTTATTTCTTCTCTGCAAAAATGACTCTGAATGAGTAAAAAATGAGATTAAAACGGAGCAATCGTGACGCTTTGGTGTCTTCTTTTCAGTTTGTCTGCTCATGCATTCATATTTTTAGAGGTTAGTTCAGAGTGTGTCAAACTACTTAAACCTTTAAAAAAAAAACTGCCGTAATTAATCATGACATTCACAGAAGTGTACACAAAGGCAAGATAAATTCACCCATGTTCGACATGTACAGTGCAAACACAAAACAGCCATTCATTTCCACTTATACTGCATTTCCCTTTTTCAGTTACACTGGGTCAGAGTTAAGGTGTATCAGCGAGGTAAACTAAAAAATAAGAAGGCAATTATGATTTCTCCACAAAGCGCTGCAGCGTTAAATTCCAAGAATGTAATTAAAACCTTTGATACGAGTTTTAACAAGGATAAAAGAAGTATCAGTGAGATGGAGATATCTTTCGGCTTCGGTTTATCCCAAGGGGGCCCGAGACTGCACACATTCTGAGAAAAGACAAAATTAATATTAATGCATTGCCTAGCAACATGCCAAGACAGAGTTTCCTCCTTCTACAATCCCTCGTCCTAAAAACATTCAGACCCTGATTCACTGAGATTGTTACATCGGCAAATGGTGCAATTCTTTGCTCCTCGGCCTCTCAAGCTTGTAGCCCAGAGTTTCTGACTTGTTTGCTGGGAAAGTTTTGCATTTGTGCCGTCCAAATATCCCGCAACGAGGCACAGCACACCACTCAATCACCATTTGCAAGCTTCTAACAGCAAGCCAAACTGTATCTTCAAATAAACTGAGCCACTGAAAATTGGACTCCAGAATCAGCCGGTGTGAACTGCCAAACTAACTACAATACTTTCAAAAGATATTGTTTTGTGGGGGGAAATGATGTGGACTCAGAGCCACCTCCACTTTGTATGGCTCACCTACAAGTCCTTATTATGTGTTCAAACAAACAAAAAAGAGAGAGATTTAACCATGTATCGCTCACACAAGCACAATGTGGCTGTTTCTTTCTGCCAGCGCTATTGAACCGTTCTCCACTGCTTGCAAATGGATACTGAATAGCATGATATTCTAATTTGGCCATTTGAGAGGAACACTGTGTACTCCACACAATGCAACCCTTTTGTGAATCAGGGCCACAAAATCCTATGCTTCATTGAAAAATATCACCACACTACACATAGGCTCTCAGTAGATTGTCATGTTCATTGTACTTTATCCCAGTAGTCATCTAGCATTCAACGACAATGTTGATTTGTGCAGCTACAAGGAGAATGAAAAGAGTTCAGCTGCTCTCGGGGAGCAGATCGACAGACGTTTCATATTAAAGAACAATGCTGCAAATGAGACCAAGGTGGAATTTAACGGTAAAGATTTCCTTTTGATGTTTTAACGTTATAATGTTGCCACTGATGAGAGCTGAACCCGATGGTGCCTCCTACGCCAGAAGATAGCAATTGTTTTAATTTAAATCCTGGCATCGGAATGGTCTCTGGGTTCTGAGGAAGACATTTTGCATGCAGTTCTCTTTTGTAATTCTTGCCGTAACACAACATGTTTTCAGTATTAATGCTTCGTCAAAGTTTGCCCCAAGAGTGGCTGAATTCCTATGATTTCTTCGGTTTGTTTGGATTCGTACACCTTGAGGGAGCTGCGAGCCGTTTTGACCCCTACAATTTGTGAAGCTACAAATTTGTTTGACTTAACGCTGGTTAGACAGTGAGCAGCAAAAGCTTCCCCCTTTTCAAAATAAATAAATAAATAAATAAAAATCATTCCATGGATTTACCCCCCATGCCTGTCTTGTTTGTGCATTATGAGGAATTCTTTTGTAGGAAACACTGTCAACCTCATAACTCCTTCATGCATTAAAATTGTATTTACTGTCTATAAAATGCATGTGCCTGTGTGACGACACTGCACGACAGGACGCCATCCCAGCTGTCTGCTTTTCTATTAGAAATGGAATCACTTAAAAGCGGCCCCGTGATTTAGGCCTTTCCATTTAAAATGCATAAGCTGGGTAGATTTTGTGGGATTATGCATGACTTCAGCCGAGTATTGGAGAGTCGAGTTGGGGGAGGAGGCAAGCGGGTCATTAAGTCTCCCAATTTCATGTTGAGGGGTGAGATACATATTAAATACGGAATCTGCACACTTGTGTGTACCGTCCTTTATTACTGGACAGGATGCAGAGCTAATAGGATCAGGACGTGTCAGTTAGCAAAAGCACACGTTGTGCATTCACAGAGTCTGTTGCACCTCATTCCGATGGTGGTGTAATACAAGCAGAGTAAATATAAACCTTGCAAGACAGAGATCGTTTGTCATCCTTTGAGAAAGAACATGGGGTTAATAGGCCTTTTTCACAGTCTTGGCAGTTAATGGGACAGTTTCTAACTAGTGCATGAATACATATCAGTTTGTTGAGGGCAGTGCTTCCTTTAGAATATCCCATCCTTGCATAAGGCAAGATAATTATGGAAAAATACACCTGTCTTATCAGTCAAAATCACAAATTGGGGCGGCAACACAAGAGAGTGCCTTATCCCCACAAAGTGAGACGCTGTAGATTCACCCTCTTTGCCCAAATGAAAGTCAGGTATCTGCTTCACTGGCTGGAAAGCCCTCTCTGCTCACAGGACACGCTGAATCCAAACTTTAAGACTGAAATACAAACTGTCTCCTCAACTGCAGGGAGCAAACGCTGTCCTGAGAAATCTGGACTCACGGATGTTAGATCTTTTGCCTCTTTGATATCCGACGACAGAACGATCACAGGCCGGCCTGGTTGGTAAACACGAGCGTGCTGCATGCAGTTTGCTGGCACCACGTTAGATGGTTTCTTGGAAGTGAAGTTCAAATTTTGAAAAAAGATATCTCTCATTGCCATTTGGCGCCGCCAGCAGGCAAAGTTTCCCAATGCAGCTTTAAAGCTGGATTTCGCTGGGATCCTGCTGACAAAAATAAGAAACTGAAACTTTCTACTTGGCAAAGATGCTTTATGCTCTCGAGTAAACGTGATACAAGAAAGGACCGGATGGACCTCGTTACTGTTGCACTAAAAAAGGAGTATCCACCATAAATGTCAACATCCACTTATGCTATTACATGTGGCTCTCATGTGTTATGTCTTAGTCAATTTAATTTATACTGGTGAACATAAACAATTTCTTTCTAAAAACCTGTTGATTCTAACAAGATGCAACCACTGTCTGCTGACATTAAATGCCCCACTATCCTTCATTTGAAGAAGAACATTGAGGGCAAAAAGACATCTTCAAAAGTGTTTTTTTAACAAGCTGACACAGGCAAACTTTTATTTTGTCTCCGCTACTTCTGTTACCATGAAAACTATAAAAACAAAAAAAAAAAGATTGTGAGGGAAGCCACTGTGATGTACAAAAAAAAAAGAGTTTTTATTTAACCATTTCACATCATTTATGGAGCAAAACACACACGCAGCACATACATGCAGCTGCAATCTTTTTTTTTTTTGCACATTAGACTTCTCCTGATCATTTTTGCAGTTGACTTTTTGGGAAAAAGTGTTATCAGTATTAAACATGACATGGTTTGCTGTTATCTGTCGTGGTGCCTTGTATCCGGCATCAAACTGGCTTTCATCAGGCGATTTGTGACCATTCCGTGCCCCATCCCAGTGTCCAGCGGGATGTTCTTTTGCCGTTTTGTCTAATGTCTTTTGAAGTATATTGCCAGCTTATATCAGGCATTGACTTTCTGGCCTTGTTGTGTGTTTGCTTGAGTAGGTATGGCTTAACAAGCTTTACCTCAGCGAGAGCAAGCATGTGCCAGAAAATACGTCTTGGTCTGTTGCTGGTTTCCCCTTCACTGTCAATGAAACACATCCAGTCAGTTCCTTGATACCAATGTCAGCAGTCTTTGATGTGTGGAAAAGGGATGCTCATGTTCATTCATTTTCTATACCCACTGTTCCCATTCAAGGTCATGGGAGGGTGGGGTGGGGGGCTATCCCAGCATCACCCTGGACAGGTTGCCAATCCATCACAGGGTTCATGTTCAGTGTTGATTTAACAAGCATCAGGATAATAACGGTTCATCTTATTTTCATGGCCCATAAAAGATTCCCCATCATATTTAGGTGTTAGGATTGAGCCAGTGTTTCCTTAATTCAAATGTGAATCCAGATCAGCAATCGTTTAATAGGGCAGCAGAACAGCACGGGTGCCCTTGGTGTCACTTTGGTAAACAGCATGTGTGAAATACATTTAGTAAGAACTACATTATCTCTGAAGTACAGATGTACAATTCAAACAGTAATTATCCAAGAGAGCTGGGCTTTGGGTGTTCGAGGATTTCCAGACACCAGTTTTGAGTTTGAAACTTTGAATTACCCAACTCAACACAGACTTTGAATTATAGATCTTATGACACGTTTTGTGCTGCAAGCAAAAGATCTGGATGAGTGTGAGGCAGCGAGGAAATGAGCAGAACTGGACCAGGATTTTCTTTGAAAGAGCAAGGAAGTGCCATCTAACCCCACATCTTAGCTCAATTGACTGGAACTGGCTGGCGCTTCAAAATTAATTCTACATAAAAACTGTTTTATGCCACAAATTTTCATGTTAGTGGCCCAACCTACAGGTATTTGTCTAACTCTGGTGCTCCAAGGCAATGTATGCTTTATAGAGAAACCTTTTTAGTTGCAATAAAGAGAGCCTGTCAGGGAGTAGCGTTCGCTTCAAGGGCTAGACATTCTTTGGACTTAAAATAATGAGAAAAACACATGCGTGTGGTGTCATTTCAATTATGTCACATGTTCATGTTGGATTTAGACGCAACTCCCCTACAAATCACTTTGTTCTTGTGAATATGCATGTGAATATCTTTCATTGTCATTTGTACACATTCAAATCCCCATATATTAAGATATGTCACTTATTTTTTGTGAGTTTCAATTATTTTTTTACATTCTTCAGATATAGATAGCAATAGAAATAGAAATAGGAATGTTGTTATTCATTTGTGCTGCTATTAATTTCACCCCAGTGCACAGGATACACCTGCATACAAAAGCTTAGCCCTCAGTATGTTTCCTTGCTTAAATAATTAAATTCAATTGGAAATTGGAGGACCGAGGTTCTCTGCTTCAGCAAATGGTCCTTGGTGATGAAAACATATTGTGTTCATACTGTAAAACGGTGGGTGATAGACAGGCTTTCTGCAGATCCCCTAATACAATTGATGCCTTGCACTGTGTGCTGCAGACAAAGACTCATTATTTTGTTGTTTGTGTTTTGCAATTACAGGTCAAATGAATGAAATGCTCAAACAGGAAAGTCACATCATTATTCTCATTTCCCAGTTTCTATCCAGCAGAACCTTGCAACCTTGAAATTTGAATGCACAAACTAAAACGTAATACAATTCAAGATCAAAGCTTATTCACAAAACGAAATCTCATGGGCACACATTCTGAAAGCACAGACAATTCTGCATGTAAAATGTTTGTAACAGTTAATATATTAACATACAAAGTCAGTTTACAGGTTCGGATAATCAATGACCTTTTGCTGTAGCCATAATGAAGCACAACACAATGCAACTAGGTCCTCATCTGTGTCTAAACACTCAAAAGCACACTGTCATTTCATGTCAAGTTGACATTCACACACATTACCAACTCTAAAAAGACAAACTGTGGTGCTACGACCATATTCCGAGTTATTTCCTCATCCTATAAAGACTCTCCGCTAAAGCTGACGGCTGAGGGTTTGAGGCAGTATGGTCAATGTCAGAAACTGTTTGCCCCACGCACATCTCATGTGTGCTTCCAGTGTGACCACACACATTTAGTGTGAATCATGGTGTCAAGGCTGTGACCCTCGAAAGAGAAATGCTAACGCTCAAAAAAACCCTCGACTCGCTCCTGTCCTGAAATCTCAATTTCACTCTGGCTCCTCCATTGCCTTGACAAGGTCAGGCTGGCAGCAGGAATTCGTCTCGCCCCCTAATCTGGAGATTACATTCTCGGCGGCTGGGCGAGGCCCTCCCTCCTTCCCTTCCCTTTCTGCCTCTCTCCCTGCAACCCTGCCAGCCTGGCTCTCGACTGCGAGGTAACGAGCCAAGACCCGCTTACAGTGTAGAGATAATGTCCACGGATTAAGACAGAGAGCCCCTCGAGTGGTGCCTGTTTCATTTCAGTATCCGGCCTGTGAAGCATCATAAATACATCCAGCTAGTCAGGGACTCCATTCTGTGGATCTCTGGATCTCTATGGGTGTCAAACTCTGCACTCTTACAGGAAGGAATAAAAGCATAAAGTGGTATGTGATGTTAATCCTGCAAACCAGCAGCAATGGTCACAGCCATAGATAAATACAAAAGAAATACTTTCACTGTAAAAAAAAAATTGGGATCTTCTGGGATGCTCATCACCCTCGGGGTGATTGCACAATCCAAAATGGGTGTGTAAGAACATTAACGTTCCCTGTAGATCCCCTTGGGTGGCAGGGTTCTTGGAAGTACACAAGAGTGATTTAGGGGCTTTACCGGTTGCCACTAAGAAGTTCAGGGTGTCTGTAGACATCTAAAACCTCACATGACATCAGTGCGTGCACGCCCGCGTTGTTTATACATTATTAGGAGAGTTGCGGAGTGCATCTGTAGTGATTATATCCTGGCACCTGTTCATGTAAAGACTTGGTTGTGTGGAGATTATAAAAGTGGAGTCAACCTCTCAGCAGATTTTGCATTGCAAATTTGCCCTTATCCATGAAATTATGACTTATAGCATTAAACATGTATGTATAGTATGAGTGGGTTTTTTTTTCTGAGATAAGACATCAGCCAGGGAGATGAGCAAGCTTCTGTCAAGACACTCAATCTCCATGGCTTTTTTTATACTTGCACATCTTTCAAGTGCCCCAACAGCTGTAATTGTTCTCTCTGTGACATCCCTTAGAGTCACAGTTGGTTGTAAAATAGGCAAAAACATTAAGGAAAAGCAAAATTAGGCGAAGAGATGGAGAAAGGTTCATTTTCAAGAGAGCTGGTGATTTTAAGTAAGCTATAATGAAAAATAACAAGACAACAATTCACTACATTCATGAAAAATCATTTTTTTCCTGACTAAAAGGTGTTCAGACTAATAAAGACTTCAGAATTTCCCTGCCTGCTATGGCAACAGAAGAACTTGAAGTTAGTTTGTTCACTCAGTCTTTTGAACCGCATTAGCATTTATATTTCCAGCAAGCAGTCCATGGAGGCAGATGCAGTGAGGTTCAGAAGAGAGTCAGAGACATGAAAGGATCTGCATGCATTTGTGTGGGCATCACTTTTCAGCCATACGCCGACTGAACGCTAAGACCCACCTCCTGCTCCTCTGATGATAAAGATGTCAGTGGTACAATGCAAACACTGGACACAAACTCTATGATTAGAAAAAGTTGCCAAATGATGAATCCAGTGTTATTCACCTTTGACAAAAAAGACCCTTAATGGGTGGGAGTTCTTAGAAACATTCCAAGTTTCTTGGAAACATAAAAATGGTGCTAAAGGGAAAAAATAAATAAATAAATAAAACAGACTATCATCTGTTGTCTACATACCAATGCATATGCAGCAGCCTATTTTACAGAACACACTAGAAATGCTTAATGATGTATTGTACATATCTTACATATGTTGCATAAAAAAAAAAAAAACATGACATAACCTACAGATAATGCTGTATACTCTGCCAATTCAAAAGTACATTTAGAGAGCATTCAAAAATTTAGGATTTAAAAATCTCTCCCACACTGAATGTGAAAGGAGTTTGTTCCTCAAACATCTTATATAGGTTAATAAGATTCCCCCATACATAATTCAGAAATATTCTCATCATAAAATATTCTGTTTTCGCACAATAGATTAGCAAACAGCACACTGCTATGAAGGTTCCTCACATCAGCAGGATATAGACTGACCTTGCATTGAAATTAACTTGCGCATTTGCCATTACGATTTATAAACATCACAGAACTACAAGATAAAGCAAATAAAGGACGGACCTTCCATGACTTGGATAATGTACAGAATGATGGAGCAGCAAGAAAAGCATCCGACAAAATGGGGGATGCTTTCTACAGTCCTACACCTCATTCCAAATGCCAGCATAACTAATTTTGCATCTCCTTCGTTTCTACTTTTCCTTACGTCCTTGTTACTTCAGCTGTGCCATCCAGTAGTGATATCTGCCCTTTTAAAATTTCTCATTAAAACAAACACAGGTTAATAATGTGCAACACTGACAGACAATCCCAACCTTCAGAAAACACAAGGGTTTGACTGATAGAGACTCTAGCTCCTATTTTGTGCCAGGACTGTGTATTTTCATTCCAAGGAACTGCCATAATTCAGTGTTTCCCCCTGAATTGTATTTTTTTCATGGTGGAAATTATTTCTGAAAAAGCATTTAGACCTTCATAGACCTTCAGCCAGACTAGTGACAATATTTTTGGATTGGCATCACCAGCAAACCAACTCAATGTTGAAGGAATTTTGGAGGATTGAGTGCTACCTTTAATTTGAAAATTGATTACAAAAAATAAGAGATTGTCCTCTGGCAAAAAACAGCTCCATAGATAATTTGTACAGCAGCTTATTATGACCTATGGTTGTGTTTTAAAGTTAAGCGACCTCTAGTGTTTCTGCGAAAAACAACAATAGCAAACGTATCGTAACCTTAACCGTGACCTTTTCCTGACCTTACCCGTGACAACAAACCTTTCCCTAACCTTAACAATAACCTATTCCTAACCATAACCAAGTATTTTTAGTGGCTAGCTCGCTCAAGAAAAGGTCCTTTGGGTCGTATTAGAGGCACTGCTGTGGGTTAAATACACTACTAATTTAAGGTCCACTTCTATTGATCATATTAAAGACGCTCCTGTGGGTCGTATAGAGGGTTGGAACAAACGATCTATGTGGTCGTGGGCATGTGGGTTGAAGGACTTTTTGAAAATGAATGGACATTAAATGAATAATAAAATGGGGGAAAATAAAATTTCATGCCAGACTGTTTTCATGTAACTGTGGCTGCGAAGGACCCTTCATCATGTCAGTAGCGGACCACATGACTGGACCGATATCTAATAAAAGGGCCAGCATCGGCCCGACAGAGACAGCCTCTCGCTGTTCTCTCCTCAGATTACACCTTTGATGAATCACCGTCTTTGTTCCTTAATGATGGCAAAGCCTGTCATGCTTCCTGCTCCACACACTATCTGCAGACCACCATGAACAACAAAACAAGTGAACGTGATTGTACAGCGGTGAAGAGAAAAGGACAGAGCAGCGAAGATGAATCATTTGAAACATGTATTAATTAACAATAAATCATAGGTCTGGTCACACCCCCACCTCCATAATAGACCTTTTTTTCTGTGGACCCTGACATGAAAGGACCACAGCAAGACTACTTTAGCCCACAATTAACATAAGCTGATGTTTATCGGTTCAACATCCCTTTGCCTAATGAAGTTTCC
>OMLB01016997.1:0-10863 GCA_900302555.1 Myripristis jacobus
TCTATCTATCTATCACCCACATACATATAAAATATGTATCTATGTATCTATATCTATATCTAAATATCATCATGAATGAATGAATGAATGTTTTATTTTGGTCATTTTCAAGCAGCAGAAATCAAATACCCACATGAATAGACAATATCTTATGCACAAATATTTAAACAATAAATAATATTTCATTTCCTTTCAGTGGAAAACCAAAACAAATATGTAATATATACAAATAAACACTGACCGAAAAGGTATAGGCAGAAGCCTTAGCTTATTTTGCCTATCCTTCTTACATTACTTATATTTCGTCGGCTCACTTAAATAGTACAATAAAGTAAATGAAAGACACAAAAACAAAATATGTGTATATATACAAGGAGTCCCATGGCAGTCCATAAGTACAACAGTGTTCATAATTTTGTTTTATATTTATTAATAATATTATTTTTAAATAGCTAGTAGTATGTAAATCATATCAAGATGTCCTTGAAAAATCCTGGAAGCCTGTACTTCATATAATAATATGCCTAGTTGGTATATCTCAAGGAACATCATCTTTGTAAATTACCACCATGTTACTTCAGATGATGCTCTCCAGTTGCAAAAGAGGAATATCCTAGCCTTCCTGTTTACACAAGCCTTTGGTCTAGCAGTGCAGGTAAGGCTGAGCTGTTGCCTGCTGAGTAGCGTTCTAAAAATTGACTCCCTACCAGCCGCACCGGCGTTGCCTCAGTTAGGTGGCCAAATAGCATTAGTTTAATCCCCGGGATCTGGCTTTGCCGGTCTCCTGACTTGAAGCATTCAGCCATACATGGCTGTAGAGGCAGACAAGGAGCAGACTTCCTTTGGGATGGCCTGTGTACACAATGGGATTCGCCACACAGAGACTAATATGCTGCATTTAGACAAGTGTGTAGCGATTCAGGGGAAAACGGTACCAGCATGATTTGGACATTCACCCCATGGGTTTGGGGCATTTTGTTGCTTGGAACAGGTAATTTCATTCTGCCTTTATCTACCTACTTGTGTTAATAGAGATGTATTGTATCTGTTCCCATGCCATTTTTTCTGTTGGTTATGCCAGTTCTAATTGAATGAGGTGTTTGTTTAATTTATTAGAAGCAGCCAGCCACCTGTTTTTGTTGTTCTGTGTTACAACTGTGGTTCATTATAGTTGTTTTATGGCAGACTAAGCCCACTCAGTGCATTTTTTAACATAGATTTTGGATTTCAAATGTCAGCATTGATAATGTAACATGTTCATAGCACTGGAAAACGTGCAGATTTCCAAGGACAAACACACGGAGGAAACGTTAAGCGGATGTGACATGTGACAAGTGAGGTCACTGATTACATCCACGCTGTGCACTGATTAAGTGACACCGGGGCACATGCCAGATGCAGAGCACGCTTGCCGACGTTATGAAGCAAGTTTTGCCCACTTTACAGTTTAGATAGAGTGGGAGTTGTTGATAATGGCACTAAGCTTGCAGTGGGGAGATCTTGTGGCTTGCATGACAAGTGAAGATAGAGTAATGGCAGTGATTCCTTCTCCAGTGAGCAGACTGCTCAGAAACAGCCTGCAGTACTGAATCGTAACTTGCAATCATTTCTATTAAGTTGCTTTACCACTGTCATCACTTTAGTAAAATATATGTCTTTTTTGCAAGAATAGAATTCCTCTTCTCCAAATGTCTATCCCAGTGACTGTTTTTTTTCCCTCCTATTTGCTCACAGGCTCCCACTGCCAGAAGATAATAGACCTATGTGACCCCAGTCCGTGCCAGAATGGGGGGAGGTGTGAGAGCCACGTTGGCGGCTATGAGTGCCACTGCCTCAGACAAAGTCAAGATGGTTTCCTCTATGGAGGTGTGAACTGCACTGTGAGGCTGGTGGGCTGTGAGGGCCATGAGTGCCAGAACCAGGGGTCCTGCTCTCCTTTCCTAATGGATGGGACTCACGGCTACTCCTGCTCCTGCTCGCCTGGCTTCACCGGCCCCCTCTGCAAGACCCCCACCACCTTCTCCTTTGAGCGCAGCGGCTACCTGCTGCTACAGAGCCCTGTGTGGGACGCCGAGGCCTCCTGCAACATCACCCTGAGCTTCCGGACTGTCCTTCCCAGGGCGGTGCTTTTCCAGCGAAATAGCAGGGGGCTGCTGCTGAGCCTGGAGCTGGAGGGGGGACAGCTGGTCCTCACCCTGAGGAAGGAGCTCTCTGCTGGGGATGAAACGGAGACCACCAGCCAGGCTCTGGAGCTCCCACACAGTGTCGCTGACGGACAGTGGCATTCTGTGGAGGCTGTTCTCGACAAGTGGCTGCTCAGTCTGAAAGTTTTAGATGATGCAGGGACCTGTGAGAGCCAGGACTGCCAGAGGGTGGCCCTGATAGAGAGCAGCCTGCGTGGGCAGGTTTCGCCCCTCCAGAACACTTTCATCGGAGGAGTGCTTGAGGACACAAGTGGCCCCACTGATGAAAACCCGCTCCCAGTCTTCATCGGCTGCATGCGGGATGTGTTTGTGGACTGGCAGCTTGTCGTCCCTGAGGAGTGGCTGAGTGACTCTGCGGTGAACGTTTCCCCCGGCTGCAGCCACAGGGACCGCTGTCTGGATGTGCCTTGCCAAAACAAAGGCCAGTGTGTCAACCTGTGGCAGAGCTACCAGTGCAAGTGTCCTAGGCCTTACGAGGGGCAGGACTGTGAAGAGGGTATGTTTACACCTGCAGAGTGATAGATTCCACTAGTGGGAATAACTGGAGAGCAACATTGTTAACTGACCGCATAATTTGTCATGATAACACAGTTCATGTCATCACTGTCTCTCTGGTGGCTAATTATCGTGCTAATGAATTCATGTAGCATGTATGGGCATATAAAGAAGTAGCATGGGAACATGGTTATAGAGAAGTCGTGCTATTTACACTAATTATTTGTGCTATATTTGTTCCTCAACTGTGCAGCTCCTGGAAAAACAGCGCTGTGGCCGACAGGTGTTCAGTCCTTGTTATCGTGCTCAAGTTGTACTTAAAGGTGCTTACACATGATAAGTGGTTTGCGCTGTGCGAGCAGAGATTCGGCTTTCACTGGTGGTATCTTGAATCTGTTTAGACACACTTCGAAAGGTCGCTGGCAAATGTGGTTAAAATTGAAAAGTAGAAAAATCCAAACATGTGCGTGCCATCCAAGGCAGCGCAGAGCAATTTTACAGCTGATGATGTGTAGGCAGCTTATCAGTTTAATATTAATCAGTGATTACTTATTGTGATTGAAAAAACTGCAAAACTGCTTCATTTGCCCCTTCAATTCAAGTAGAGATTAATACTACATCACTTATACTATTGATTCATGGCTAAGAGACGGCTATTTACTGTTATCTTACTATTCTGCACTTCTAATATGTTTGATGGTGCATGATGATTTTCCACTTTACTCGGAGGAGAATGGTGTATTATGGTCACGTTGCATATCTTACGATTAATTAATATTCAAAACATAAGGACAGTTCTTTAGCATGATAATGAGGACTAATTTGAAAATGACCAGGTTGGCCACAGGAGGAGCAGCACAATGGAAGAGCACATTTAGCCACATAACTGAACCAAAATATAACTGCTGGGATATTCTTGTTACTTTTTTATTTGCCCGTGCAAACCACATAATTCAATACCATTATGATTTACTGAGGCCAAGAGAGCAATAATGAATACATGAACTGTGAAATAATGACGATTAACAATGTCACTCTTGATTTATGAATACATGCTCAGCCGCTTATCAACATACTACTTAATAGTGATTAGGCAGTGAGTAGTAACTAGTGTATCAATTAGCAGGAAATCAATGGTTAAATCAATATGTAATGAAACAATAACCAGCAAACCTCAGTTCGAAATGTCACCTTGTTAAGCTCATTGCACAGGTGGCTTTTGTTGCACTCTGCCCTGCGGTACACCGCGTGTCATGACACACAGCGAACCCAGCCAACATGGCCTGTGTGAACCCGTGTAATCCCGCAAATCTCCCTATTATTGTGGCTCCCGTTTGATCCACTGGTTGTCTTTCGGTTCCTCACGCTGGCCCTTGACCCAGAGTCAAATGAGGCTGCGCAGTCACAAATAAACGTGGTTCAGATTTCTTCATTATAGTAAGGACGGTGTTTCCTCCATGTCATTATATCATCGGTGTGCCACCACTGCCAGAGAAAATGTGAAATTCAAATACACATGGTGATTTAGTCTTACTGTTGTCTAAAACTAAAAAGGATAGTCCAGTGTTTTAGAGGCAATAATGAGTAAATTATGATTAAAAGTGTTTTTCGAACTCGCATCACGACTTTGGCCCCAACAGCCACAACAGCTGCACCAAAATTACAAAACTGCACGATTGAAAGGGAGAGGAGATGGGAATTAGGTAACAGTTACTCCTTTTCATGATTGGGGTAATTAAATAACATCCAGTAACAAGTAAATAACATCCTCAGGTCCTGATGTGAGACAGAAGTCAAGGGGGGAGAGATGAGGTCAGTCCGAAGCCATGGCATAAGACAGAGGCGGAGATCCTCTTATCTGACTGGATTAAGAGCAGAAAGGACGTGGAAATACAGAGTTCAGGCCGAAGTCAATGAGGCACCATTCGGCTGAGTGCGGGAAACTGTGGGTCAATACGTCATAACATGAGTGAGGATGAGTTTGGTGTACGCGTGCACTGTTGTTTCCTCAAAAAACGCAGTGGAAATATTTTTATTTGCTCTGTTTTTCCATTAAGGATATCTATAGCCTCTTGAGTCAATAAAAGCAGATTAGAGATCACAGGGTGCGCTGGGGTGCGTGCACACACACACATTTACTGACATGTGCACATACACCTACCTGCTCTTTGACACACAGAGTCTCTGTCCTCACACTTCACACGCGAACACACACTACTAGCGGAGTATGGGAGAGAGTTGGCAGTGTCGCTCCATTTGGTTTTTCTCGAACACGTGACCTGACGGATCCCGTGTGTCCTCTCGGCTGTATCTTTCCGTTTTATCAGTGTCCTGCCCGCCTTCAGGTGACCGGCCCACAGGGGAAAGTGCTGACGGTGGACGCAGGGACACTCATGAGGGCTGGTGGCTGCTTAAATTTCCTCTTCCTGTGCCAGCCCTTTTAGAGCCACTATAAAATTGCTGATTTTATGAGTCCATTTTTGGTTTTGTGAAATCCCTTTCAAACCCCAAAATGGTTGGTGGTGGAGGTGGTTAAGAAAAAAAATCAAAGCTGCTCCTCTTAGCTGTGGAAAAGTTTGAGATTTTAACGTAATCCCAGTTGTCTCTCATCTTTTCCCGGATGAAACAATGAGTTGTCTCCGTTTTGTCTCCTGTGTGTGCAGAATATGTGACTGCGCGCTTTGGGAGTGAGGACTCTCAGAGCTACGCTGCGTTTACCATCACCGACAGCCTGGGTCCCGACATCACCATCTCCCTCTTCCTGCGCACGCGGGGGCACACCGGCCTCCTCCTGATGCTCGCCAACAGCAGCAGCCATTACTTGCACATGTGGCTGGAGGACGGCAAGGTCAAAGTTCAGTTCAATAACCTGCAGAGCCTGAGGGGGGAGAGGGTGATCAACGACGGAGAAGTGCATTTTGTGAGCGTAGAGATGGGGCGAGAGCACATGACGCTGTTCGTGGGAACCCGGCAACCGGGCCACGTGAAGGTCAGCACGGTCGACATCCAGGTGGGCGACCTGGTGTACGTGGGTGGTCTGCTGGACAGGGGGCAAACTGCAGCGTTTGGGGGATACTTTAAAGGCTGCATCCAGGATCTGAGGATCAACGACAGGAGGCTGCAGTTCTTTGGTTTGGACACGTCGGTGAGATCCTACCCTGTGGAGCTCATGGCAAATGTGACCACTGGATGCTCAGGGGACAACACCTGCAGTGTGAGTGGACAGCTGAGATACTTTTTTTTTTTTTTTTTCAATTTTCATCAAATAGTGGTTTCCTCGTGTCCTGTCTTTCTATGTAAATTCATATTATGGAAAACATAAGATGTGCAGACAAGGATTAGAGCGTGTTAAAAGCTTGTACATGTATGACAGATAAATATTTTACTCCAGAATTCATCCACATCTGTCAAAACACTCTAATATGTTCTACTGCAGACATTCAGTTGAAATAAAATGGACAATCTGCAACATTGGGTTAAAGTAAGCTCCTTTTTTCTCTATTTCTGCTCCTCAGAGGAACCCGTGCTTAAACGGCGGGATGTGCTTCTCCACGTGGGACGACTTCACCTGCACCTGCCCACCCAGCACAGCAGGGCGGCGCTGCGAGGAGGTCCGGTGGTGCGAGCTGTCGCCTTGCCCCCCAGACACAGAGTGCAGGATGCTGAACCAGGGATACGAGTGTGAGTGCATCGTGATTTCTTTTTTTTTTTTTTTTCTTAGGTATCGCAACTGGGATAAACATTTCAAGGTTTATGAGAAACGTTTAATTAACTCATGAAATTACAGCAAAACGTCCTTGTAAATGGGTTAAAAATGTAATAAAAGCCCATCAGTGTAATGCATTCCTAGAAAATGTCATAGCATCATATTATTACACTTTTCATTGATTATTTTTCATGATTGATTTTCAGTGATATTGATCACTTACATACTGTACTTAGCTCCGGATGTAATAATACCATTGACTGATAACATAATAAGTCAAAAAAGTGATATATTTTTACATGATTAATAATTGTTATTATCACATTACAAGATAGAAATATGTTCCTTATGATGTATAATAGTAACTGGCTAATGTAATAATCTGGACATTTTGTGATGGTCTGACGTTAACTGGTTTCATTGCACTGTTGGCCCACATACAGGGTCAAAAGTTATATATATACATTATATGTTGTTACATGCTTTTCTTTAATAGGATGAGTGAAGCGGGTTTCCCCAAAGCATCCTCGTAATGAGCTCATTATTTGTTACATGTTACTTACAGGAAAATCTGCTCTCTTTCCCCTGGTAACCTCTCCTTGTAGCCTTCAGGCTCCACTGGGAAGCTGACATCATGTCAGACTTACATAAATGTGCTCTGACCCAGACAGGGCTCATGTAGCTGTTTACTTCATGCGCCTCATCCAGTCTTTGACTCCTTTGTGCAAACGGTTGTCGTTTTTCTTAGCCGCCGTGTAAGAGAGTGATACAACATGCTTGCTCATACACTGGCCTTAATCTGCCAATGCAGTCAGTGCTCCGTGAAGCTGGATTGGACTGATGCCAGATTATCCTTTTTTCTGGGATTAGCGATGATTTGCTTTGTTGACCGTCTGTCCTGTAAGCCACCCGACCCTCGCTCTTTGGCCGCAGGAGGATCAAGATGCCTGGTGGTATTACTTACAACACATGTTTTACTATAAATGTCTTCATCCGGTTGCCTAAAAGGATTTTTGTATTACCAGAAGCCAGTTGTTCTAAATATTTCTAAGCGTCTTGGCAATCTTTACATTAATAGTCCATTCTGCTCCAGCAGATAATCAAAAAACAAAGGGAAAAAATGATGAGTCATACACATACAGGAAGTTTAAATGCTTGAGTGTCTAGGCTTCATTTTCACACCATATTTTTTGCTTTCCATTAACTAAAATAATATTATTGATGTTTTACATGAAAGGAAAATCAACAATCACAGATGCATATGTTTACTGGCATCTTTTCCTTTGTGAAACTCCAGGCTTCTCCAATGCAACCTTCTTGAATGACAGCAGCATTTTGTCCTATCGAGGAAACGGCCACATATCCACCAACCTAACCAGCCTCTCCCTAAACCTGCGAACACGGAAGCGCCATGCAGCTGTCCTGCACGCGGAGAAGGGTTTGGCGTTCCTCACGCTGTCCATCCAGGATGGCCTGCTCGTCATGGAGCTTCAGAGCACCACTGGAGAAGAGGGAGAGGAGGAGGGCTTCTCTACAGTCAGCCTGAGCAGCCAGAAGAGTGTCAGCGACGGGGAGTGGCACAGCATCCATCTGTTTATGATCGTGCCGTGGGCCCAAACCTCCCAGTGGATGCTGGTGCTGGATGAGGAAGCAAAGGAAGCCACCTCCAGCAGCCCGGGGGGCAACCTGAACTTCCTCAGAGATGGGGTGGACATCTTCCTGGGTGGCCTGAGCCCTGACGCTGGATGGAGCCTAGTTGGGTGTCTGAGCACTGTGGAGCTGGGTAGCATTGCCCTGCCTTACTTCAGCTCCTCCGAGGTTAACTTCCCGCGCGTGCAAGAGGAGCAGTTCACCCGGACCTCGCTCCTCCCGCCGCTCAGTGGCTGCACCGGGGCCCCCATGTGTCAGCCCAACCCTTGCCTGAATGAAGGGGAGTGCCAGGACCTCTTTAACATGTACAACTGCAGCTGCATTCAGGGCTGGGGCGGCAGACACTGCGACTTCTTCACCAACACCTGCGCCTCCAGTCCCTGTCTTCACGGCAACTGCAGCGTGAGCGGGCAGACCTACAAGTGCGCCTGCGACTTTGGCTACGCAGGTGTGGACTGTGAGCAGCAGGTTGACGTGTGCGAGAACCACCTGTGTGCCCACGGAGCCACCTGTCTGCACGGGCCAGACAGGTACGCCTGCCTCTGTGCTGAAAACTTCACAGGACCGTACTGCACGTAAGTGTGTTTTACGCTTAAACCAGAATGGAATAACCAAATAACCAAAATGTAATGCAATATTCAATATTATAGCAAAATTTCAAAGTAGGGGTGGGAAAAAATTGCATACAGTTGCAAATATACTGAATAGAATAGAATAGAATAGAATAGAATAGAATAGAATAATCCCTTTTTGGTCATGCCATTGGCTTGTGGACATTATTTATGCTAGAGGAAACTCAGAGAAAATACCAATATTCCTTTGTTTTTTAATGACAATTTATTTTATGCTCCATATGCACGTGGCTCTGCAGTTGTGTTTTGGTTGCAGACTAAATAAAAACAAAATACACAAATAAATGTTCCCAAATTGCACAGACAGGTTCTGCGCACTATATAGCACAATGGAAATCCTGCACTGTAAATGCTTCCACATCTCTGCCTCTGTTCGACATTTCAACCACTCCTGCAGTGAGCGCCTCAGATGCCGCATTTCTATTCTGGCGTCAGCGAGAAAAGGCCTCAGTCTGCTGCGCTGTCTGTAGTATAATCACTACACTCGGCTCTCTGGTTCAGCGCCAGTTTCTTTCCCCTGTCATCTAACGTTTGCCTCGGAGAACCATCAGGGGAATGCCTCCAACCATTTATCCTGTAAACACACAGTCTCTTGCCTTCGCTCCTTCTCACAAGGAAGCCTTTGCAACTGACTCGCTGAGCAAGCCACCAGACAAGGTGCACATCTCCCTTTACTGGGAACATCTATGCTCTAAAGTTTTCATCAAAACAACTTTTTTTTTTTGTTTGTGTCTCTTGTTTGTGCCTGTTTCTCCCCCTTTCCCCCCATCTTTCTGTTCCTCTCCAGCGAGCGCGTTGAAGACATTCCGTGGTACATCATTGTCAGACATGTGTAAGTTGTTTTTCCTATTTCTCAGGTGTTCCCTATTTGTTTGGTGTTAGATATTTGTCTCTCAATTGCCGTGTACTATCGCTCCTGCTTTTTTGTACAATTGCTTGCAACAAAATGCCGTGCAAAGCTAATATTAACTCTGCCTGTAAAAAGTTTTGTTCTGAAATAAGATATCCACCATTTGAAAAGAGTGACGCCTGTAGTACAAAACGGTTGCTGGCATCTAAATTAATGTTTTGAAACCTTTTCCCACCAAATGCTGCCATTTTTCAACAAGGAGCGGCCTGTCACTGTTGACTTGAACTACTGAGGTGTTGAGCGATGATTTTGAAGTTACAACTTTTCTGGAAACACATCAGTAGTATTTTTTTGGACAAAGCTCCTCTGCTCTTTCCAAATTGGACAGCAGCAAAGCCATGGTCAAGTTACTGTTCAAGACATTCCTGTACTTGGGATTTTATATCTGGGTGCTGAATCGCTGCCAGAGGTTTTAATCTTATTATTCCTGTCGCCTCCTAAGCCTCTTTGTCTCCCCTGTTGGGAACAGCAGGAAGTCGAACAATACAGCTCCTGCCTTCTGCTCTCAGCAGACTTAACGGCAAACTCCAGTGACCCCCCCCGACAACACACACCGACGCTGAGAAAATGAAACGCAAATGCAAAGAGGTCTACAAATAGCACATGTAACACATCTGATTCTGTCCTCTGCTAGACGGCCCAAGCTGCCCGTTTCTGTGTGCGGCGACGGGATCAGAAACTACACCTGCTTCAACGGAGGAAACTGCACTGACCGAGAGCTTTCCTGCGACTGTCCACCTGGATTCAATGGACTACGGTAACCCAAAAAACAAAAAACAAAAGAATATTAGAAAGAGGGACAGGAGGGTATTCCCCGGTGGCTCAGTATGTAGAGCGCTTACCACGCAAGAATAAGCCGCAGCAGCCTGGCTTCAAGTCCGGCTCAGACCCTTTGCTGCATGTCATCCCCTCTCTCTGCCCTGTCTCACAAAGTAGAATAAAGTAGAATTGCCAAAAATAATAGGAATAGTATGAAATGAACCCTTTGAGACAAGAATTGTACTAATAAAGCATTCCAAACAAATGAACTTGCACTTAAACTTGAAATAGAGCTGTAAAAAGGTCCAGAAAACACTAAGAACACCCAGTGATGCACAAGTGATCTACATTTCTGCCTCTGGTTCTGTGTGTGTGTGTGTGTGTGTGCAGGTGAGTGTATGTTTCAATCTACACTTACAGGGTAGGCAAAGTCAGTTTGCAGCTAAAGACGAGTCTCATCTGTAGGTAATTACCGCACACATACGTGTGAGTGCATACACACACACA
>OMLB01017001.1:0-14910 GCA_900302555.1 Myripristis jacobus
CTCCGCTGAGTGAGGACTTGACTTCTCGGACTGAGAGACAGACAAATAGAAACCCAAAGAGACAGACAGCACCACACTCCTGGGTTAGGAAGGAAGAAGTCAAAGGCAGACAGATGAAAGGAAAGACGTGAGAACAAAACTACTTTATTGTCAGGAGCGTGAGGGAGAGAGACAGAGAGGTGCTGAGTAGAGGAGAAAAACAGAATAAAGATGAAAGGAAGAAGACGGGAACGAGAATAAAAAAAAAAACAGGCTCAATGAATTCAAAAGTCAAACAGACTGGCCAGAGAAAAACACACACTGACAGACCAGCAGGAGAAGAAAGTGAGGTGCGATTTAATGACGAGACAGCAGAAGTAGCTGTAATTAAGTCAACCCAAAGCAAATCGAAGTCAACTCTGCTGGCCGAAGACTTTTCATGTTAAGGGTTTTCCTGTCGATACTGCTGACTAACTAATCCTGCTACTTACTTACTGCTCTAACAGCTGAGTCGCAGCAGGGGGGAGCCGCCAAGCCCGATAATTGGATTGAAAATCAGTGGAAGTGGCCAAAGGAGGGTTAGGCTAGTAACTGAAAATACTGGGGGGATGGGGCGGGCTGTCGGCATGCCACAGACTTAGGCTGCGTGCATCCTAGGTACATTTAAAAATGTCACCCACACCAAGCCACACTAGTGTCCTCAAACTGCTCCGAAAGCCTGCCTGGTCACACTGAAGCAACCCATAAAGTCCACTCTGGAGCACGCATAGCTGCACCACATGGCCTGCACACATGCTGCACAAGCTCAACACTGGACTGTGGCCTACATCACATTGCAATCCTACATCAGTGTCTTCAAAAAGCCGTGTTTTCTCCATCCACATCCATTATTTGACATTCTTGAAATACATGTAATTCTGCTTCACCCGCAGACAATTATCACATATATATACAAACTGTTGAGAATTAAATCCCACAGTAAATCCCACAGGCTTAGTTCCATTGCGTTCTTCCAAAGAAAAGGCCGGGGTGGGGAAGGAGTGCCAAGCCCAGCAGGACTAATGTGCAAATACAGTTCCGTCCAGTCACGTAGGGCACACCACGGGAACACCAGGGTACTGCCAGGGTTAGGGTAACGGTTCCTCTTTACCTATATGTCATGCCTTAAAACCGTTTAACGCACACCTGCAAGTTGATTATCCTGCTTATTCCATGGTCATTACCAACAATATACAGGAAGCGGGGAAAACAATTTAAAAAAAAAAAAAGACATTGGTGTGTTTTCCTTCCTGGTCGTTAGTTTATCATGTTGATAAGACAGCTGTGCTGCCGCTGTTGATAACGAGTAAGCTTTGACAGCTGTGCTTTTTAATGTTGCTATGGTTACAAGTTGCATAGCAGATGACTTTAGAGCGGTGATTACAGTTGAGCCAAACTACGTGCACAATACAACACGGCCTCAAGGCACACCTGCCAGCCAGTCAGAGAAGAGTATTCACCCAGACCATGGTACAATCTGCAATGCCAGACCAACCTTTTTTTCATTTTTATACACCTTGAAGAAGTACATGTGTGTGAGGGGTCGGTTTAGTGTGGATGTGTGGATGAAAGACCAAAAAAATGTGCGTTTTCAAATTTACCAAAGTGTGGACAGAACCTCAGTCAAACTGCGGTGATATGTAAATTCAAAATGGCTGATGTGTCTCTGTGTATATGGCTACAAGTTGATATGTCTGTAGAGGAATAGCCTAACTGCTTCACAATAGACCTTTTTCACAGCATCCATTTTGACATGAAATAGCAGGGTACATACAGGTGTAACTAAGGATATTAATTCAAGTCCCATTATATTTAAGTGTAGTAGACTCCTTCCATTGAACCAGCATGTACAACAATGTGGACCATGGCTCTGTTAGACCTAAATAGAAGAGAACCTTCATTCATGTCATTAGTTTACCTTGCGATTTCATGTCAAAATGGATGCTGTGAAAAAGGTCTATGGGGGATGGCAGAGAGCTATCCATGGAGTGTTTCTTGGGAACACTCCACAGATAGCACAGCACAACACTTGCCAACCTTACAGAAACTGGCATTACTGGCGAAACTCATTATGACTACCTTTTAGAGTTAAACTCACTCTCTTTGCAGAAAATAGAAACTTTGTAGAATATTCTTCAAGAGGAATGTGCTTTTGAATGATGACTTTTAGAGCAAGGCATTTATTGTGCTAGCTGGGGGTTTGACTCTCATGCTAGTAATATGTTCAGGACACTTAAAGGTGTCATGGTCCACCGAATGTCATGTAAAATAATGCATATGTCATGAGCTTGATTGGTGGCATGTCAGATTAGCAAACAAAATACTTGTGGGTTTTGCAACTGTGCAGATGCAGCCAGAGAAAAAGTCACAGTCTGAGCTAGTAGAACTAACACCTTTAACATATGGCTCTTGGTACACAGTCAAATTGGGGATAAGGCTGCAAACTTTAACATATGGCAAAGAGTGGCGGTGGTAAATCTACTGGCATACAAGTTGGCTGGCGGGGGATGGGGAATGACCATACCCTCCTGTATCTCTTGGAATAGACATCAGTGGAGGTACATTACTGGATTAGCCTACTGGCATACCAGCAGTGCATTTGTAAGAGCTCTGTGGATTAGTCTACCAGGGGAATTGGCTGCAAGTGGGGGAGGTGGTGGCACACGGATGGAAGCTCATGACAGGAATTCCCAAGACCCAGAGCAAACAAAGTGGTGTGATTTACTCCACTGCTTTGTATGATGTAAATTAACCAAGCTCTCAAACTATTTCTCTGGGTGGAGACTCTGCTATGATCAGAGGCAAAGGGGACTGTGATAGAAATTAAGAACGTGAGGGGTAAGACTGGCAGTGTCAGCTAGGCTTACAGGTAGCTATAGCTTTTGACATCCAAGTGAACACGAGGGTATTTATGATCATTAGTTAGCCTTTTTCTCTGTGCACAAGCTTGCAGATTTCAAGATTCAAGATGGAGCTAAACTCTCCATCCTGGATTAGATATCAGAGATGGCTTTAGGAGATATAGCAGATGGTGAGTTTTGGGGAGGGAGCAGGGTCAAAAAATCTCCTTAAAGCCGTGACACATCAAGACGTTGGCCAAAGTATCTGTGGCCCTAGTTTTTTTGTGGTGTGTCCGGCACTGTTGGCACTAGTGGGACAACTGTCAGTGGCTTCCCAGCCAATTTAAACACCTTTAATTGATTTGAACACTCAACTCAGAATCAATCCAGCTCTATGAGTGGACAACAACTCTTCAACCAACACTTGTCAACTCCAAATACATGTCACTAATAAAATCAACAAATTATAATGATTTTTTGTGTGCTCTGTAGCTGTATCTATTACTCTATTCCAGACGTACTTTTGCAGGGTAATCAATTTGTGTTCAAAGAGTTTCCACTATTCTGAAAACAATTTAGGCTTATAAGAGCTTAAAGTCGCTGTTGAAGCGTAACCTAGTCACTGTGACTGAGTGACAAAAGCTAGTTTCATGCCCTGTTGATGATAAAGAAGATCTATCCACAATGTGTGTGGCCATGATCACATGAATGAGTACAATACTGTTGCTTTAGGTATCAGTGAAGTCACAGAGGTTAGGCAGGGGGGGTCGGGTATGTTAGATTTGGTATCAGAGAGCAGCCTGGGTGGGGGCTGGGCTGGTATTGGTGGGGTATAGCATTCCTGTGTGACTAGTAATTCCTGTGTGACCGCTGGATGCAGCCACCACAGTGCCTAATGGTTATAATAGCCCTGACAAACTACAGAGATGTATTGCATGTTAGCTGTGCTTGGAAAATCAAGGTGATTGCAATCAGGGAGACAACCTGGATTTGGGCCTAGTTACTCATCATTTCCAGCCCAAATTTAAATTCTGGCTTTTTTCTGGCAACTCTACCAGTCCTTGGAAGAAAAATACCAATCTCCTACACTGGCAAAGTTTCCAACCTTGGCTATGAATCTATATTTGACATTTTAGGCATTAAGCTGATGAGAGCAACTTACAACGTGTGCCACAGTGGAGTTAAATTACTTGATCACCAGCATTACAAGCTTTTAATTTAATCAACAAAGAGTGTCAGACTCACGTACTGAGTAAATATTGGTGCTGCTGTAAAATAAAGCCTTACCATGGCACATTTTTTCTATCAATGCAGTGAAAATCTATTGATTTCTGTGCATGCGTGTGCCTTTGTGTGTGTGTGTGTGTGTGTGTGTGTCCATGCCTGCATATGTTTGTTTGAAGTCTCCTCTGCCCACAGCCTCCCTTTCATTTCTCCTTCAATTATTCATGAAAGCCCTAAACCTCTCAGATCTTTGTTTCTTAGGATTCTGTGCACAAACAAGAAAATAGAAGCCTCGGTTCCGCAGACTTAGTTATAGTAACACACAATCCAGAACAAGCCTTGATGGTTGCAACTCTGATTAGTTACTGCAGAGTCCAAGTCGGCACGTGCTGACCAGTGCACATAGCCATCAGTCTCCCATGTACAATAATCAATGTCAACTGGCAAGAAAGCACAAACCATTAAGGACTGTCACAGTGTGCGCTACATGGACCACAGATCTTATTTCCTCAGTGGCCATTCTGTTCCCAGGCCCTATGGTCCCTCAGTGTTCTTTTTTCAAATGGAAAAAATGGTCTTTCAATGTAATTTTTCCAAACTAACAGCTGCATGTTACTTCAATGCAATGTTCCTTCAGCATGCAAAGAATGACTCTGTTACATCTGTTGTGATATGTTAGAAAATGCACAATCTGATAGTAAATGTTCACTAAATAATATCCAAAATGGTGTTCGTAGTCAAGCTGAGCAACATTAGCTATGCTATATTCTATCAACCCCAAAAACAGCAACTATCATGTCCATGTCCTCTGGTATATTAACAAAATGCATAAATTGATTGTTCATTCTGACTAAATAATATTTTAAGTGTTGTTTGACAATGTTATATGAAAAAAAAAGTACACTGAGGTAATACAAGACTTTGGCGACACATTGCCATTCCTATGGTCCCAAGGTCCTGTGTTCCCTAGCTCTATATAACACATGATGGAAACGTGGAAAAGATGTTCCCTAGCTCTGTAGTCAGGGGGTTACGGTTAGACTTAATGCGTGTTAACCAAACCAGATCAACCAAATTTGCTAGCAATCTCAGAAACAACAATGATGCTTGAATTTAGCAAGGAGCTAATTTACATTTCAGGCTTTTGATACCTTGGCTAGATTCAGGCAGCTAGTTAGTCTGTATCAAATACCTTAAAATGTGAACCTATATCCCTTAAAAACATTTTTTTTGGATGATTATTTTCTGACATTCTGTTTTAATTGTTGCAGTGGACAGATCCTGGACAGATGGGACAAAAAGAGAGGACGGCATTCAGCAAAGCGCTCATACTGGGATCAAACCCAGGCCGGTGCAACAGCAACCGTGCAACTTTGAAACTTTGAAACTCTGGTATTCATAAAAAAGGTACATTAAGGTATTTGGACCCTGTAGAAGCTAAAAATTCAGCTTTGACGTCCTGGATCCAAACTGTCTTGCTAATCATTTTAGCCAAAACAATGTAACTATAAGCTATTGCAGTTTTGTTGATTTCAGTGACTGTTCAGACAAATAATTAGAATGAAAAAATACTACAACTAGTGGTAGAATGGGATTTATCAGTGTAGGCTATCCCCAGAAATGTGGAAGAACCTGTGAAGTTACATCCACATTCCTGCCCTGGTATCGCCTGTGTTCTCAGGCCCCGCTGGCATCATGAAAACTGATATGGAAGATGACAGCTCTCGTCTCACTTGAAAGGACTCTGGACCAACTCTCCAGGGCAAGCCCACCTCAGAGTAGAAATACAAGCCTTAGCACTTGATACTGTTATTAAAGAAAGGTGGAAAGAGAGAGGTGACACAGAAGATGACCTGTGCTGATGAAATCTGAATTAGTTACCTAACTTGTCTGTCCACATGACAGAATCCAATACGCATGTGGCACTCATTCATACTACCAAAGTACATCAACCTCTTTGTTTTCTCTGCCCTCAAAGTTTACGGAATCACATTGCCAATCTCTAGATAAAGCCTTGGCTTGAGTAAGTTAACCTCAGTGCTGATATTTAAAATGGTTAGATTCCTGCTCAATAGGTTAAGGACAAGCTATAATTTCAGGGACATACATCAAATAACCAAACAGATTTCCAGATTTGCCAAAGTTGTTCAATAATTTATTCATTTGTTTCAAGTTTTACAAAAAGAAAAAAAAAAGAAACATATGTACAACTGTAAAAACAACTTATGTAGTGACTTCACCTACCAACCAAGCACCCAGCCAACCTCAAAAACACTGAACTGTGACAGGCTGACAGGTGTGGTGAAGAGTGCACTGAACAATTTCAAACTTGCACGGCCAGATTTAGCAGCCTCAGGTGTTGTGAGTAGTTTGTTCTTCGGTCTGAAAACGTCATGTTCATCAGCTTGCGATGATTATCATGGCACGTCTCTTCTCTAGCCCCTAAGAGGATACCTAACTGAACACTGGGCAATTTCTGACCCTGAATAATAATAGTAATAGTTTCAATAGTCCTCTTTTGATCAACAAAAGTGTTGTCGTAATATTCCCAAGCAGGTAACTGGGTGAACATCCATGCAACATAAAGAATCATTAAAGTGTAACATTTAAACTAGGTGAAAGGAACTGCCATATGCCATAGGAACAGGAAGCTTGCACTTTTCTGTTGGCACTACAGTTTATCAAAAGGTACTCAATGGTACAAAATATCCTTCAATGTTGGAGTGAGTGCATCAGTGACTGTGTTCAACATATTGCACATATCAGTCTCTCTTTCCCTTTGAACTGTCCTACTGGAAGTTTTCCTCTCACCGCCACACACCTTTGAGGATGGGGGATGAGGAGGAGGAAGGGAGCTGAGAACCCAAAACAATCACAAGGGAAGTACTGGAGGTCCATTGAAGTGTCCAGAGGAAGCAGGCGGGTGTTAGCACTGTAGCGCAGCTGCACAACAGCAGGGACTGAACTGGGAGCTTAAGTTTGAACTTGGCTGGAAACGTCCCAACTTGCCTTGAGGCGACCAACAGGCCTTTGAAACACCCTCCCCCTCCCCCACAAGTTTAACCAGCTAAAGTTCCAAAAAGCGTCACAAACAGGACCTGTGTCAAGTTCCCCAGATTAAGTGGCGGTTCAGGCAGGAGACAGCTGCTAACGCCCTTGCTCGTCGCTCCCTTCATCTCTTTTTCTTGCTGTGCCGCAGCATCTTCTTCCTCTTCAGGATCATCTCATAGAGTTTCTCCAGGCCGGGCTGCAGCCCCTGGCCGTCCAGCGCTGAGCAGCCCTGTGTGTGGTGCAGCGTGGAGGAGCTCAGCTCGTGGAGGGCCAGCACCTTCTCCACCTGGAACAGACAACAAGACGAGTTGGTCAGCACCACTCAAATAATGCAAATAGTCACTTGTTCAATATTATTGACTTTTAACTGTCAACCTGAATTGGTTTAATTGATGAAATGACACAGATGTACCCAGTGGCCATTTTTCAGGACCTAACAGATCTAAATAGAGAACACACACTCTCTTCCACTGGGGTTTCATCAGTACAGTTCTTCATGGCCAATACCGCCATTTATGTACTGAAGCAAATATTCAATGTATTTTGATGTCCAACACTCTACGGTTCAGTTCTTCTGAGGTGCTTATCAGCTCCCTAATGAAAAGGAAATCTAAGTTAAGAGAAGAACCTCCAATCATATTGGAAACAAACAGCAAAACTGGCCAATGTCCAATATTTAACACTTTGAAACCTGTGCAAAATCAATAGATTTCTTTCAAAAACAGGGGAAAAGCACACTGGCAAGAAATGACCAGACAATTAGCAAGAAAGTACTAAAAAATATAAAAACTAAAAAAATATATATATAAAAATTGCAAGGCTATATAAGAATTAAAAATTAGCATAAAAATGCTGCAAAATTACCCCCCAAAAATCAGAAAACACACAAAATTACCTCAATTGCAAAATAAATAAATAAATAAATAAAATTTTAAGTAAAAGAAATGAGGTAAAGGTTTATTCAAAGTGCTGAATAAAACCTTTTAAAATAAGAATCCGCCCACAGATTCCTAAGTTTCAATGAGTAACAATGTGGTCTATAATGCCAGTAAAGAATAACATGGGATCAAACCACTACTAAATCTAGTTGGCTGTGTTTTGTTTGTGCGCAACAGGAACTGGGTTAATCTGTAAGACTAATGTAGATTGTAGACTATGTCACGTCTCTTCAGATCGTGCCTCACACTGGCTCATTATAAAGCTGTACTTCTGTCATTTCACAAAGACATGTAAAAGGTAAGCACCTCTAAAGCTGATAACGCTCCATCCAAGTCCTGTTTGTTGGCCAGAACGAGCACGGGCACCCCCTGGTTCTCAGCCGAGCGGGTGATGCGGTGCAGCTCCACCTTGGCCTCCTCCATACGCTCCGCCTCGGCAGCATCCACCACGAACACAAGTCCGTCCGTCCGCCTGGTGTACGACTTCCAGAGGGGTCGCAGTTTCTCCTGACCGCCCACGTCCCACACCTGGAACGTGGTGGTGTTGGTCTTGGAGTTTCCCATGGTGACTTTAATCCGCTCCATGTTGAAGCCCTTCGTGGGGATTGTCTCCACAAACTCCCGCAGTTTGAGTCTGTAGAGAAGGGAGGTTTTCCCTGCTGAGTCCAAACCAATCACCACCACATGCAAGGACTGGAAGTTTGGGAGGAAAGGTGTGCTGGGGGCGATTTCTGTTAGCTGGTTCCCCATGTTTAGTTGTTGTTATAGCGGTATAGTCCAGACTAAGTTTATGTCAAGCTAAATAATTCCCTTTGGAAGGATCGTCCTTGAAGAAACCGGGGCGATGCACGTTGTTGTTGTTTTTGTTTAATTTTTGGAAGTGGTTCCTTTGCCTTATCCAACCTTCCAAGTGTTACTGGGTCCTTGGATGCTGTTCAATTAGCTTCCCGGGTACTTGGCAGCGAAACAGTGATCGACTCCAGAGAATGGGAAGGAGAGAGAGAGAGAAGGGAAACAAGAGTCTCTTAGAGTGGCTGCCACCTCTGGCCACTCTTCAAAGACCAGGCAGCAGACTACTGGGGACACACCGCCAGCTGCAGTCACTGAGACCCTGAGGGAAGAAGAAAAAAACAGAGGAAAACATGAGTCAGCTATTTCAATAAGGCCAATGGACTGTCAAGTCTCAGATAATGAGCTGAGACTTGGCAGCGCAGCAGGCAGAGGCTAATAATGCTGTCTCACCTTTAAATGAATGTAAGCCATACAATTATTCAAGGTTAACCTTAGATAGTGTTTAGCGGGTGTATGAGAGCAATGCAGCGATAACTTCTGGATGGATAGCCATGAAAATGTACTGTATGTTACTTGTGGCTGGGAACGGGCTGTAAAAAGAGCAGGCTGGGCGGTCTAAAAGCTGCTTTTGTTCACGCAAAACTCCACTGCACAGTGAATGGTGCTCGTTTTTCTAGCTGTATCCAGTACAAAACGGGGAAACAAGGATGAAAAAGCTACATGGGCACAAAAAAAATCCCGAAATGCCTGTTTTGGCACTGGGAGATTTGAACTTTTGTAGGTACGCTAGACTAATAGGGGCCATTTACCAAGACAGGCACCGGAGAACCTGAAAAACAAGAGCCCTTTCTTGGAATATTCAAATTACGAAACGCTACAAATAATCAGTGCACCGAGGACAGGAGTTCACAGGCTTTAAGTCACGTTTGCATGCTTTCTCACAAACTTGTACAATAGTGAAAATGTGTGTTTTTCCACTCTTTTCAGCGTGGCTGTCGGCGGTGGGCTGCTGGTGTCGCGGGGCTTCTCCGCCGTCCCCAACAAACTCAACACACCAATTTACACCTAAAAAAACAAAAAACAAAATAAAACTGAAAACAACTCACCTGTCAGGGCTCCCGCACGCTTAAATAAGTCCATATTTCTCCCTTCAGCTGAGAATTCCTCACAAATCTGGAGTTGTAAACTGTATTAGGTATTAGTGTATATTTCAGAGGTGCAGTGTTCCTCTCTTCTCCGCGGCTCTCCCTGGACTGAAGCCGTGCAGGAGCGGCGGCTGCGAAAAACACAGCCGCCCCCCGCTGCTGACGTCACGCCGCCGCCACACCGACAAGAAAACCACAGAAACTGAAAAAAAAAAAACTGTTGGGACGAAAATAGAAGAAGAGATTGTATCTAAATTTGACGGGAAAACCCACTGAAATTTCACTCCCTCTCCTTATCATATTTATGATGTTTAATAGCATCATCATTTCCTTTAGTGCTGCTAAATCGTGGCTTTGAGTAGTCCTAATGAGACAATCAGAAGCCAATTAAATTAATTTTTTTTTTTTTTTTTGAAGAAACAAAACAAAACAAAAAAACGTCTTTGAAGACAATGTGCACCCCAAATTATGTCCATTAGTCAAACTGGAACTAAACAAGTAAATAAGTAGTCCAGTAGGACATATTTGCACCACACACATTTTAGGTCTAATACAAAGCTCTTCTGTTTTTAGTCCATTTCTAGACCAGGGGCTCGTTTTGTCCCAAATGAGAATCATCCTCATCATCATCAGTAGCAGCTGTAGTAGTAAAAATAGTGATTATAAGAACCTCAGTGACCACAACAAATCTGTATGTTACTTTTCCATCACAGAGTGAAGAATTTCAAAATTGATATTGTTATTTTTATTACTATTATTATTTTTTAAATACTTGCATCCCAGTGTTAAGTCAGGTTTAAGTCAAGTGGTCAGGTCAGAGCAGGTCTGTATGACATAATGGGTCAGCTGCATTGATTTGCATTGTAATGGGAGAGTAGTTCTTTCCTTAAACACAAGCACTCATGGTGATAATGATGTGGGTGTGTGCAAATGTGTGTGTGTGTGTGTGTGTGTGTGTGTGTGTGTGTGTGTTGTGTGTGGTGGAGGAGACGGGGGCAGGGGAGTGACATGACCTATTGACTGACAGACTGGAGCCAGGCTGACTGACTGTTCCCACCTCTGCTGTCTGAGAGACACAACAATGACATGCTCCTTTTTTTTTGTCTGGTTTTGCTCTTAGTGAGGCCCTAATGAGGCAAAATGTCTCTGTGTCATCCTGTGTGGTTGTGCCGCAGGTACTTGCTCAGGATTTGCTGAGGCAGGACACCATCTTAAATCGAAAACAAATGGCAAACTTGATTTTATCAAAATTGTTGAGCGTGAGTCATTCGTCGGCCGTGTTTGTCCCTGCAGTGGAAAACAGCTGCTAGAACAGGTCTTATTTGAATAAAGTGATGCTGATGTGAAATTATTAGTGGACTGTCCACTGGCCGTCATATTAAACTGATCAGATTATGGCAGCATCACGGAAGCTTCACAGAACAGATACAGGATGGACATGATGACTCTTAGTTACTATAGCTGCTGTATGTGTGTGCTGGACACAGAGAGAGAGGGGAAGAAAGAGGATGAGAGAGTATGGCGTGCAGTAAATCTGAGTCAAATGTAATGCCTCTTATCAGCTGTGCCAAAAATATGAGCACACACAAGCACTCACACCTACACACACACACCTATGTGGAACTAGACAATTGGGTTTTGCAGACTGGGGAAATGGCTTGTCACATCAGCATGTCACACGAGCGCCTCTCTCTCTCTCTCTCTCTCTCTCTCTCTCTCTCTCTCTCTCTTGCTCTCCCGCTCTCTCTCTCTCGCTCTCAGATAATGGCCCGGGGAGTTTTGCTGCCTCAGAACCGCTCAGAGTCAAAATAGACAGAACAGACATTAAGATTTGCACTTGTCAGGTTTTCTGCTCTAAAAGACTTTACTAGGATATCGAATGAGGAGATCACACCTGTTTAAGATAAGATGCCAGTAATCCTGCAACCATTTTATCAAAAGACATCAGCCTGCAGTAGGAATCTTGCAAAGCCAGGAGCTCTTAAACCTTTTTAAGTCCACAGACCCAAGATGCATTAAAAACTGTTAACACACTCCTGTGTAGCCTTTTTGTGGGGTGTAATCCATTGCTCAGGAAACACTAGTGTTGCTGGAAACAGGGGAAGGGGCCATCAATGAGGATGCAAAATAATCCTCTAACGTTAAAATGTGTTTGGTAGTTGGCTTCTTCTTAATAATTCATGTTTTGTGGTTCAGATCAAAGCTAATTTATCAGCTTTATTGCCTTGGTTATGCATTAGTGGTAAACTGATGCCAGGACAGTCACCTGAACACAGCATGTCCCAGCTCATGTTTTCTTCTTGCACAGGGCAGTAGTGCTCTCTGCTGTCTGGAGGAGGAACAGCAGCATCACAGCCTGCACACGCCTGGCAGACAAATGTGACGGTGTGAAGATGTCATCTGTACTTTGCCCTCAGTAATATTCTTGGAGGATGCAGTGAAGTAGAGGAGGAGCAGGCGGGGTTCAGCTTCTGCCTCACACTTCACGCTCAATACACCACATAGCACCATGAATACTGAAACCTGGCTACTGCACATCATTTCCACTTTTTAACTTTGCTCAAGGTCTCTGACCTTTTGGCTTATGAAACTCTTGTTGTTTTTGAGAAGCTGAGAAGCTGACATTCTGGTCATACAAGGTTTCCACCTGCATCCTGTGACTCAGGTCTGATGCATAAAAGCAAAACAGGTGGTATAGATTCTATTTACATGTTATGCATATATAAAACAACACACACACACATATAGTTAAATAATATGTGTAACAATCTTTAAATTGACATCACATCCATTATAATCCTACTATCCTATTATATTGAAAATGCACATTCTCACATGATAAGGAACTTATCAGAGTGCACAGAGAGCTGCCAAACTCATTCAGCCAGTTAGACAGGATGAAATCTCAGGGAGAATTAGAACCATAATGATATGCAGATATCAGATTCCTGGAAAAATACACATAGTAGGAGCCACAAACATGGAAAATAGACACTGAATAAGGCTAATCCCTTCCCTGATCTAAGTATCTACCAGGGAACTTGGTAACATTTTACATCCATTTACATGCAGAGGAATTTATTTTTTGTAAATGATAACCAATGACATAGGGGAAATGCTCAAAGGTGTAACTTCTTGCAAAGTGTTCATCGTTTTATTATGTGTTCATGGCAGATTATAACCTAAAGGAAGGAGAATGAGCCAGAAGAAGCCAAGAACTCAGAGCTTAAAACAAAGTGTTTTAGTATGTAATTTCACACTGAGGTTAGTGTCTTTTTGGCTGATTTCAAACAGTAGATATGGTGGTAAGGAAGACTCTAATCTCTCCAATTATTCTGCATGGTGCTTCATAAGTCATTTCATGGTTGAGCAAAATGTGCTCTCTAAGTAGAGGAAAAAATTCACTCACACACTCAGAGCAGTGGAACTGTTGATAGTGAGCTGCAGGAGGTGGCGGGTAATGATGCATTTGCCTCACCTTTCTCTTTCCTCTTACAAAAGCCACCCAGGAGACCGCATTATGTTGCTTGGAAACTCTGTTTAACAAGGGCCGAGATACCTGGGAGAGAGAGGGAGAGGGGGAGAGAGAGACGTACAGAGGTAAAGAGAGAGCAGCCTCCATCAGTCCTGCACAGAAGCTGCTGCAGCTTTCTTCTCTCCAGGGAAAAACTGGTGTGAGTAACAGACGTCATTTCTTGCTCTCTCATCAGTGTATTATGGCTGTCATCTGCAGAGTTAGCATTTCCAGTGACCAATCTATTCATGAGATATATATTTTTACTCGTATGGATTACATGAGCTCAGGTGTTTTATGTGGCAACACAAAAACTGAAAAACTGGAATAGCATATAACAGTAAGAGGAGACTAGAGTTTATCACGCTCCTGCAGTCAGGCAAATATTAATATTAATAATCTAAATAGTTCTAAAAAGTGATAGGTATTTAGTTTGTGTCAGGTTACAGCAATTATTCACTGACTGCTGTAAAATGGGAGAGGTGTAATCGGAAGAACTGGTGGCAGTGATAGGTGGTCAGAGTGTATCGGATGACCTGCTTGTTGGATCCGTCTCAAGATGCATTTCACCTGGTAGAGCTTTGACAGCCAGGAAGCAGAGTGGACATCTGAGCTATGTTACTGTGTCAGAACAAAGTGTTATATTGAATATGAAAGAAAGCATGTCTTACTCTGGTAATACTACACTGTATTAAGAATTTATAAGTGACGGGGGAGGGGGAGGAGGCATCTGGGTTGTTCTGGATGGTCATTTTTAACTTGACAGGACATCACAAACACATTACAAACATGCAAGCTCAGCTGAACATACACCAAAACCTAGTTAAATTAGCGTTGGTCCTCTACCACAGGGGCTCGGTTCATGTTGGGAGAATGGAAATTAGAGAGTCTGGCCTGAGGGTGGTGCTACAGGAAAGATCATGAGATCACCAAAGCTGACAGGGTTCATCTGCTGGGGAGCAGGGATGTGTGCATCAGTTTCATGGCAGTCCACCCAATAGATTCTCTGATAGCCAGTTTGACATTTTGACCTAAGAGTGGTGATGGAGGAAAAGCCATCTGATCATGAGACTCAAGAGGCATCTTGCTGTCGGGGAGTATAATCACACTCACCAAATATCAGGGAATGCCACTGATTGCATAGCCTGGTTCAACACCGGTGAATCACATGAAAAAACAGATGAAAAAATACCCCACTGATTAACAAATTTATTTACATAGATGGCATATCTGCTCAGTATCGCCCAACATCGTATTTTTACTTTGCTCCCCTCCACTCTTAAAACCGTGACAAAACCAGCATATTGGCATGACAACACATCAGTGCCGACTTAAAATGGCAGATATGTCGGTTTCTACTGATTGGTTTGGGAAAATCAATAAACCCC
>OMLB01017002.1:0-14769 GCA_900302555.1 Myripristis jacobus
TGGCATCATATTACTTCTACTTCCTGGAAAACAGAGTATTTTTAACAGGGTCATCATCCTTTCAACCAATACCCCTCAGGAATTTTTGAACAATCTCATGCCTCCATCCACTCAAATAAATTTGTGTCTCTCCCCCAGTTGGTATCCTATTGGTTTTAACTTGTGAATGATCCTTCACTGTATTATGTCCCTTTGCAATATCCTGTTTCAACAGGAAATACCTAAAATCAAAGAAGTCAGAGTGCCATTTTATGAGGTCTATATTATGTATAATCCTGGGCTAAGGCTGCAGATATCACTGCTTGTTCTGACAAAAAATACTTCACTGATTCTGGTAAGTCTGTAAAACACAATATATAAGCCTAACATACAATATACAGTGGTGGAAAAAAGTTTTCGGACACCCTTAAAATTTTACACAATCTCACAATCTCAAATATTATCATGAAATATTTGTGGAAAAATCTTTTGTGTTTCAAAACACAAGAAAAACTAACAAAACTAATTCTTGACAGTTTAATCTTTATCTTCAGGCGTGTTTCCTGCGTTAGGTTCCTTGTTTTAGCCATTTTTGTGTCTGAAGAACTTTCAAATGTGCTGGCTTTATATAGACACGAAGCTTGGCAACAAAAATTGTGTCTTTTAATAAAAAGAACGACCTTCATCACTGGTACCAAAATGACCCAATACTCAAAATTTCTTATGTATTTTTAAGGAACCAATTAATTTTAAGTTTTTAATGGCTTTTTTAGCATTTGTTTAGTATTTTGGCTGTGACTGTACTAAAAGAAATTGCACTTGAAGAGACCTAAGAGTGATTCTTAATGCAATATTTCACAAATGCATGGGGTGTCCGAAAACTTTTTTTCCCACCACTGTATTTTCAGCACAAAACCACAGAAAGCATGGCCCAAACTTTCTTTTTATTTGTTAGGTTTTCAATGCAATAACATGAGACTACACGAGGGCATCGGGGAGCACGGCCCTATTGACATGCTACACAATAAATAGGAGTAACATAAGTCTTAACTGTGCAACAGAGCCAATGGTGCATGTCTCTTACACAGAGAATTTGAGATGGTTTAGAGATGCCCTCTATCATCAGGTTCTGTTACAGTAACAGAGGCAGTGGAGGTGTACGTAGGACTATGCAGTTGGCTCCTCCACACACACACACACACACACACACACACACACATTCACACGCACACACATATGAACACACACACACACACATACACCGAGGGTAAAGATTCCAGTCTTCAGAAAATACATAACAAATACCACAGTTCCATGTAGTGCGCTCAACAACCAAGAAAGGTGTCATTTGGTGACTGTTAGCACAGATCTATGGTCAGCTCTCCTAGCTCGATCTCCCATTAACCAGCTCCCATGGTCTAATATAGTCATACACACAGCAAGACATTATGTCCAAAAAAAAAAAAAAAAAAAAATCACAACTTGTTCTCAAATATGTTCTTCAGTTTTTGTGTTATTAGAAAGAAAATCTGCACCTTAGACAGACACTAGGAATAAACACTGCATATATTTTGCCAAGTCATCATCCCTATATGCAGAATAACAATAACAGGATAAATGATTTCAAAAAAGAACCCAATGATGCCACACAAGTACATTAAAGAATGAAATGTAGCACCCAGAAAGCCTTTGTGCTGTCTTAGAAATTGGGACTAAGAGGCAAAATTGCTCCCTTTGTCCCTTGTTTGTAATTTTGATTAAAAAAGTAAGCTAAAGTAGCTAACTAATTTACTCTGGGCAGTGATTTTTCCATAGTGAGCTGTTCTTCTTAACAGTCCTGTTTTGTGGACCATTTTTAGGGTATAATGGTTTTTATTAATAGGTAAATAACTCAAAACCTGACTGGCCTCACATCAAAATATAAAAAATGTGTACTTTGTAATATAAAGGTTGCTTACACAGTTCACAAAGGCCTGTTCTTGAACCCTCAGATACATGCGTTTTGTCTGTCAGAAGTAACCAAAAACAAACGGTGGACTTTGAGCCAACTCTTAATACTTTGTGCGACTGTCCTTAAAGAGGCACAAATTCCTCATTACTCAAAAAAATCCCATATATCTCCAAAAAAATATTTCGATCACTTGACTCCCACACTCATTTCAACATTCCATTAACTTCCTGCTCTCATGTGCTGCACCAACTTTCACATCTCTGGCTCATTCAGAGCAGGATGAAGGTGGCCAGACATCTGCCCAGCTGTTGCACCCATCCTGACCATGCCATGAGTACCTTCATTTTCCACATGCTGTGTATCATCTGTATCATCTCTTGCCTTGAAGTATGCCCACTGATGCATCAGTCATTGTGTGCTGGGGAGAACAAAACTTCTCCACCAAACGTATTCAAAGTGACCACTAAGCTCAAATCTAAGCCCTTTGTTTTTGAGTTGGTCCCATATTACAGTAGTTCCCAAATATCAGTCTACATAAATGTTAGTAAGAGCCTGACTGAGTACTACAATAGTAAAAACTGCTTATGACCATAATATACATGCCTCCCTTTCATTATATATTGTATACTGGAACAAAATATCATTTACACCACTGATCAACAAAAATCAAAATGCACAGATCATTATAACAGAATCCTCAGGCGGAGAAAATGCACATGAACATGTCAACACTGGCAGTATCTTTCAGTCTCCAGTTGTTATTAATGTCAAGATCCCAGACTCATTTTAAAAAAAATGACGACACTGAGGAAGAGAGATAGTAGTCTGTGAGGCCCAGCCTCTAGACCTAGATAGATTTAGTTCAGTTTCCATTGATTTCCATGGGGCCTTTAGGTATAAGCAGACTCATCCGGCCCGTAGTGCTGGCTGCACTCTTAATCACCTCCATCCATCTGCAAAGAGAAGGCAGGATGAGGTGTCAGATAGACAGACGCAGGTTTAAAACACTGCAGCACTACTACATGACATTAAGGCTGACCTGGGAAATAAAGTATCAAAGAACATTCTGGAAATTTCTGGAATATCGCACTTATATTTTTACGTACCTTTCAAAGGTGTACTCGCTCTCTGCCCGGAAAAAGTAAACATGAGACTTGAACTGCAGCTTGAAGACGTACTCCTTGTGAATGCTGTCAGACTCCTCTGGGGTGCAGACGGTGTAGCCCAGCAGCGGGAGACTGGCCAACGGGAAGTCATCCTGGAAGGACAGAGGGGGAAACGTAACACAGTTGCTTCTGATTACAGCGCTCTGACTTCAGCTATACAGTTACAATGGGTTTTTCTTGTAAACATAAGAAATCAGATCAGGAATGTCGGCAGGCTACCTGGTGCGTCTTGTAGAAGAACAAGCAGAAGTTGGTGAAAACAACCCAGAGCTTCTGCCAGCCATTACTGTTCTTGAACTTCCTTAGGAGGTATCCTGAAAGTTGGTTCTAAGACAAAGGATGGGACACAAAGAAAAGGGTTATACAGTAATACATATTTTGAATATACAATGAAATGCAGCAGTGTTGGCTGTGTGTACATGGCTCGTTGTGATACACATTAATTACAAGGGATAGGACGAGGGATTTAGCCTGATACAGATCTAAAATGTACCTGCATAAGAATTTGTACGCACAACTAATATCTGATACGAAAAGTCCTGAGTAACATGTCAGAAATAAAAGCTAACTGTTTGTATTTTTGCACTTTTTGGTAAACAGAAAATTTGTCCAGTGGTGGGAGAAATACACATTTATTTTAATTATTGTGTCCAGTGACCCCAAACTAATCATCGAAGTCTACACTGTTCAGTGAAAGTAACAGATTGCAGATTTTGTACTGAGTGTTGGTATTGAAAAAGTGGTAAATCACTTGGATTGTTGTGTGTTAATACACTGATGGGGATTACTGAGTCAATCATCTGTGGATGCTGACCGAGAAGTTTTATATTGTTAATGCAGAAATAACCTGTGATCGCTGGACCCTTCCTTGTAATTTATAATGGCCAGTAGCTCAGGTACCTGGTTCATGCGCAGGTAATCAGTGAGAGAGAGGTTCTGGTTTCGGTACCAGCAAACATGTGTGATGGTGTTGGGTCTTTGGCCCTGACCGAGGAGATAGCGAGGAGGAAGTTCTGGTGAAACAGCTGGAGAGCAGTAGACTGAGAGGGTGAAGAGACGGGAGACAGAAAGGGTGCAAACAGAGAGAGAGAGAGAGAGAGAGAGAGAGAGAGGACAGCAGGAAAACCATGTGTTAGTATGTTAGCATTAAGTAGCAGAAGAGGAAAAGGAAGTTCAGAGGCAAAATGGGGAAGAAAAGACTGGTTAGAAAGTGATCCAGATCTGTGAAGTGAGAATGTTAGGCATCAGAAAGTCATCAGAATGTTTCTTACATGCACATCATCACATGAGCAAGAACGAAAGACGAGGAACCAAGGAGGAATCAAGCACGAGAGTCATATAGAAACTCAAGTCAAGCAGTAGAGATGAAACAAAATAACCAGTCATTAGGGACAGTTGAGAGAAGAGAGATTCAAGTAAAATGAGGGGAGGTAGGGTAAGGAAATGAAACACCAAAATCGACCCCAAGGGAATGTTTTAGTGTTGATGCTGATGCAATAGTTGCTGATATCCAATGCTTCCAAACCTGCACGCAGATGTGTTAACAACTGTCAAGTTTTTCATGTCACAGCTTTCTCACTGTGTGCAATGTGTGTATGTGTGTTTGCGTGTCTTAATGTGGGCAGAGGAGGAGTACCTCCACAGCCAGGCTGTGGTCAGACATAGACACACTGGTGTTGCGGTGCCAGCACACATGCATAGTTGTGTTGGCACGGTGGTGCGTCTGCTTGTCCAGTGAGGTGCGGGAGGAGTGCATGTCATCCTCCGACTCCTGCTCCAGAGAAACCTCATCAGATGATCCTGAGGAAGGAAGGAGGAAGGAAGTAGGGAGAGGAAGGGGAAGGAAGTTGTGTGGAGGAAAGGGATAAACCGTAGATCTGGAGCGCAGGCATGCCCAAAGGCAACAGGTTTTTTTTTTTTTTTTTTAAACATTTTTAAAGGGTGTAAACAATATCTGGAACATTTACTTTAAGTCAAACTTCAGTATGCACTGTACACAGGCAGACACTGTACATCTGCTGATATCAATAAAAGCTCTTACGGTTGGAGCGATCGCCCAAGCCTGCGTCAAGGAATATATTGGATTTCTCTTGTGACTTCTTGGCCATGTCAATAGCCATGTTCAAATCCTCGATCCACTTGCCCATCTCCACTTTAGAGCTGAAATGACAAATAATGATTACAGCTAAACAGTCCAATATTGCAGCACATTAAAAATGGGTGAGACTGTATGTACGAATTTAGTTGCTCACCTGGCAGCAACGACAATTGTCCTTTGAGCAGAGTAGATAGTGAAGCAGTGGGGGACCGACCATTCATTTTCACTTTCCTCAACCTATAGACAAAGCGAAGAAACACACGGTCAAATAGAGGAAAAAGCTGAAGTCTTGTAATGGTTATCAAAATAACAAGGCAGCAGCTCTCAAAATACCGGAATCGGAATAGTTTAAGGTTGTGGACTGAATACCAACAAAAGGTAAATGAATGACAGACAGTCTGACCCGAGCAATAGGAAGACCTGCCAGAGAGCCTCTACCGGAGCATCTATGTCTGACAGTAAACGAAGCTGAAATCATTTCCCTCTATTCACCTCTTAGCCTTATCAGTGCCCACTTTTTCAGTCCAAAGCGCACACCTACCACACTGCCATCAATACAAGGTCAAAATGAATTCCTGGCCATGAGGCAGTCTGCCAGCGTTGGTTTGCATTAGAGGTCAAAGTGGCCACATGTCCCACAGAATGGACCAATGTTTGTAGAGATTCTGGTAGAGAGAGCTGGTCACCAATGTCATAATGACATTTTCAGTCATGACTTTGCAAATCCCCCATTTACATCCTTCGTAATTTTCATAATTTTAATGCACGTTCATGGGAGTGTTCATGGTTTATTTGGCCTGATGGACACCTTTAAATGGTCATGGCAGGAAAGAACTGACCCGATTAACTGTTTAGAGCAATCTGCTAGGTGTGCTTTTTGGTGTTTTTTTGTCTACACAAGCATGGGAGACGAAGGGTAGGGTTTGGATATCCAAGCTGGCAGAGCTCAGAGTACTTACCGGTGCATCCAGCACTATGAGCTGCAGCCAGGAGTAAAGCAGAGACATGCAAGGTTAGGAGACCCAGGCCTTCCCATCTCAATGCACTGCCACACTGTTCAGTTGCTACTGACCGTGTCTATGTTTTAACATCCTGACCTACCCCCCGCCTCATCATGCAGACCATTCAGTTCACTTTGCCTTACCTCACCCTGACCGATAGTGTGTCAAAACAAGCTGTGAGTGCCAAAAGTGAAGTAACATTAATTCAGAAGTACTTAAAAAGTTTTAAATATATCTAGAATCACTCCAAGTTCAAGCACATCACTGTTTGGACTTGTACTCTGGGGAACGACAACTCTTCTCAATGACAGCTGGATAAGCAATTTTTATGGCGTAAACAGATTAAGATTCAGCTTTCCATATTCTAAGCTACATTTAGAGAAAATGAAATTCAATGCCAAGTGAAGGTATTTGGCAGATATTGTGTGCAACACTTGATCCTCTTGATGGTGTGTCCATGAGCCAAAGACGAATCTTGACAGGAGGGGTGCAGATGAATTCAGAGACAAAGGTTAGAGGAGGTGAACGAGCCCCTGTACTCACTATCATGCCGTGTAGGGGCAGCTGGCCATGGACTTTGAATTGATTGGTCGCTGTAACACCTTTGCTTGTGTAGAGGAGCATATCTGAGAACTGAGAGGAAAATATTTGTTAACAGATATGGGAGGTGGTTTTATTCTAACACCATGAAATCAAATTATTCTGGCTTTAAACTCAGTTTCAGCAGGATTGCTTTTCTACTCACCAGGAAGAACATCCTTTGCTGCAGCCCTTTTTTGGTGAGCTTGTACAGGCAGCCCTCTCTTATGAACTCCTGAAAACAGAATGCCCATTAGGTGCATTGCTTTTTTTTTCCCCTTATTTGTTAGTGCCCCCTAGGTTCAGCTTCATGTCATTGCACTCACCCTGCCTGGGGTGGTTAGGTTCTCAATACCAATCAGGTCTCTCTGCAGCTCGGTCAATTTCTGGAAATTCTCCAGCCTGATCAGACTACTTTGGAGCTGAGCAGCGATGTCAGCCACTTCCTTCAGGGCATCTGTATGAGAAAAAGAAATATTCACAACCAAAAAAAAAACTGCACCAGTGTTTTATGATGACGTGGCTACAAAAACAATTAAAACTAGAGATGTGTTAGATTTTTGCTATATTACAGACTTTACTACTCCACTGACAAATTAAATGCAGAGTCTCACCCTTGCAGTCGTCATGATCACGGTGGGCAGGGGAGTAATGCTTGCACAGTCTCTCCAGGATGAGCTTGTAGTGCATGAGACGCTGGATGGGCTTGAGCAGGAATGTATTCAGGGGCAAGTAGCAAACCTTCTGCAGCTCAAACTCCTTGTAGACGGTTTCCAGCTTCTTCAGCCTCTTGGTGGCTTTCTCCAGCTCTGTTAACACTTCATCGTGCTTTTGAAGGTAGCTGGTGAATTCCTGAGGATAACAGCAACCCAACAAGCACAAAATTCAAGACTTGTCTACTCTCTGTCTTGTCAGTGTAGCCAAACATTTAATGGTGAACCAGTGCTACTCAGAAAATGCGTCAATCGTCATACTCACCTTCAGAGCACTCATGTTCCTCAGCATCACATCACCTATCCTTTGGTAGTCCCCTTTGACGTGAGCGTTAGAGCGCCCCTCCCTGGAGAAACAGAATTTTTTTGCACATGTAGTCTTTACTGCGTTTTATTATAGCCTCTCACACCAAGAAATACTGCAGGAGCACCTACCAGAGAGCCAGCCTCTGGTCTATCTCTTTTAGGAAGCCTCGGTGGAACTCATAGATGGGGTCGATGTTGGAGAAAAGCAGGGTCATCAGGCCTTCGGGCATGGCGTTTTCTTTGATCACAGCACTGCGGAACCACTGGGAATTGCAGAAAACCAAGCAGAATACTGATGTATAGGCTTTTTGTTCTCCTGAAAGTTAGACTGGAGCACATACAGAATCATAAGATGAAAATGACAGCCTACCACTGTGATGACCTCAAGGTCTTTCAGGTATGTTCGCTCTGTGGTCAGAATCTCTTTGGCAATGAAGTAGGCCTTGTCAGTGGGATATCTCTGTGGGAGGAGAGGGCACTTAGTGTCAGAGCCACAAAGGTACAGAGCAAATATATGATGAGGAAATTTCAAACTTTCTATGCTACAGTGACAAAAAAACGGAAATGCAATTTTTCCATCATTTTGTGATCATCATCTTGTAACTCTAGCAGCCTATAGTGAATCACAAAGTAGGTGTAGCCCCTTGGGTTCAGTGATGTCTGACTTAAAAGGGTTGTGAGGCAGGGGGTGGAAGGGTGGCATATAGGCAGTGTACCTTCCTCCTGCCCTCCTCCTCCTCCTCTAGCCTGGCATTGCTGCCCACCTCGCTCAGGATGGGGCTTTGCAGAGGTGAAGGGGCTTGGCCTGGGAGGCTGAGGGTGGACATCTGGAAGGAGGGCGAGAGGCAGAGTGGACTCTTGGTGACGAATGGTGAGAGCTGGGGGCTGTCCATGGCTGAACCTGTGGAAGAGATGACAACATTATACTTGGGGAAACAATAAGAAATGAAAACACTAAGAGAAATTTTAACAGCAGATAGTGTTGTGATCATTACTTCAAATAAATCACCCACTTAAAAAGAATTATTGCATAATGTCTGGGAAAAGGGGGTGGGGCGGGAGAGATGTTTTCTACATTTGTATTGAATCACCAGGAATTAGGAGGAACCTTGACAAAACAGGCAAAACTGGCTCTCTGGAAATGGGTGGAGCATACAGTCAATTACAATGCCCTCTATAAGATGTGGGATACGTTAGACAAAAGGGAACAAGGTTGCACAAACACACTAATGGAAACTATTCCGATTGTCTACTAAACACAGTGTTTTAACATCATGTTATGCAGTAAACTGAAACTTGGACATGTCTAAAGGGATGTATCTACGTTTGTCTCAGTCCTATTTAAATAACAGTCATCTGTACCTAAAGTATTTTCCACATTTCATATCTTACTTCCCTTTACAGAGAAGGTTTGCTTGGCCAGCGTCCTGCGCTTTTTTACAGAAACAAGTGTAATGGTTCATCAAACACATTTTTCATGCCCAAACACACGCTGGCCAGACATGAAAGAGGAGACAGCAGGGCAGACCAAGGCAAGTAATGGTTCCCACATTTTTCCCAGCCATTGTTTTTAGAGCGATAGCCCTGTACAATGAGGCCAAATGATTTATTGCCAACTCTTATATGAGCCTGATTACATTACAGCGAACCGACTGTAGTTCTTTTGTGCAGCCCGTGAGCTCTGCTAACCAACAGAATCAGGAGAGGTACAGCAGATGAAATGCTAAGGCGGTACTCTTCACTGAATCGTGGGTCAGCACAGCTGTTCTTTCATTTCTCTCTTGAAAAGAAAAAAAAACTGGAAAAAAGGAGAGGAGGGGGGTTGAAACCGCGAGACAGAGGGGGAAAAAAAAAAAGTCATGACTTGACCCGGAAATAATTACCCACGAAGAAACTTATCAGGAATGTGGCCCATCTGGAAGGTACACAGTCATTTAAAGTTTATCTGAAGCGCCCCATGGGGGATGACACAAGCGAGATAGAGCGGACGTCAGTCTCCACAGCGGGGGAACGGGGGTTGCTGTGGAATGACTTGGCACAGAGCCTGTCCAAACAGGGAGCACACACTCAGCTAGAATTAGGCTGAGGAATCTCGTGTGTGAGGAGCACTACCCAACCCCCAACAACACAACAGTCAGACCTGTTGCCTGAAAAGCGTGGAAACAACTGCAGATACTGATTTACTGCGAGGCTTGTTTCTCTAATTCTGTTACACTGAAGAGCACTTCATCACAGTGCGCTAAATTTAAACGTTTGATCGACTGCAAAGGTCTGGGAGGATATGCGATACATTGTTGCACAGCAGATCAAAGTATTATCCAAAGTTAAGAGATACTGGGAAAACAAATGAGGGCTCCAAACTGGACACACATTAAAAAGTATGCTACTCCTACATGTGCCTTAAAGGACAAATACTACAAATCAATCCCACTGAAAATCACTCAAATGTAGGTTAGAAAAATGGTGGGTTAAAGCAAAAAAAAAAAAAAAAAAAAAAATCGATGCCATGTTAAGAGCAAGCCGCATGATGTTTGCAGGATTGCAGCATGTGAGCGTAACATTAAAAAACACTTGTCTTTCTAGATCTCCACTGTGCAAAGGCTACGTCTAATACAATCAAATTCTTGGCTCATAAGAGAAGAATGGCTTAACTAATTTATAACCGACACCACAGCATCTTCCACTAAGAGATCATTTGCACCCCGTTGCTTCTTTGATTTCAGTCTGTCATTCCCAAAGAATTTTAAGTCTGACATTGAAGGTACCAAAAATGATTACTTTATTCTTGAGAGTAAAACATACAAACAGAAGTACATTTTTTTTTATTATTAGTAATTATACATGTTCATCAGGAGTAAGTGTTGATTACTTAATGCCTAAGTGCAGTGATCTTAGCTGGTTATATTCGTCAGCTCGACATTAAATGTTTAGTGGATATGTGGGAAGTATTAAATGGAAAAAAAAAGAAGAAAGGAATCAACGCTGATCAAAACAAAGGCCATCGAAAGAAACTCTACATTAGATCAGTCAGTTCTAAAATCTTTACAAAGCACTGATGGCATCTGGCACAAAATAACCTTCAACACCGCCGACGCTGACACAGAAGCAATTGTCCACACTTGTGATTGTAGAGAGGGTTAAAAAAAAAAAAAAAAAAAAATCACACTTTTCAAAATGATTTTCTGTGTTTTGAGGTTTTTCATAAGAGAAAGGGGTGATCTGCCATCCTTCAAAATGACAATGAGGCTTTAAGTATTCAGATATCAGCACTTTTGTCAATAAGTTTCTATTGATTACTGAAGAGAAAAAAAAAATATAACAACCCTTTCCCCCCATGGAGGAAACGTGAGAAAGCTAACAAAACGTCATAAGGAACACATGCGTAACGATATGCAATAAGAGCATATTGAATAAAAAGAGTGAAAGTAAGTGCTCACTGCAGCACAAGTGCTGTCTGTGACGTAGACGAACAAGGAGACTCTGTAACATGTACAGAGAGTGAAAGCAACGTTTGCACAAAGCCCAGCAAAACCTGCCTTCAGGCACATTAAAGTGGGTTCACATGAAAGGAAATTAAAATGGGACTTGGCAAGACAAGCTTGTTTTGAGGAGGAAATGACATCAGTCAAGTAAAGAAATACTACTTTTTATTCCAGCACAATATTAGCTTTTCGTGTTGCTTCCATGACAGACTTGATGTTCCCGTATAAGAACCAGAGAAGAGACCAAAGACATATCTGAGGCCTTGAGGTCAGACTTAAAAAGAAAGTTATGCACGGCAACAGGTTACCGACAGACTAGATCTAGGACTGAAAATTATTTTTCGTTCATTGAGACCATAAACAGGCGATTCGTGAGATTCCAGCTAAGAGAGAAAGTGGCGAGAAGTTCAGAGCTGATGTGCAAAAGACCCCTGCTGCCTTGCAATAAAAAAAGAATGCCATCTTTTTGGCATCCTAATGGTAGTCAATGCCAAAAAGCAAACCATGTTTCCAAGGGGTGTAACGACTTTGTACCGAAACTGAAAACTGTGATTCTACAAGTTCACTGAACTGTGTGTGTGTGTGGTAGCCCCCTTCCCCTGCCGTTCTTGCATTGGAGTTTCTTCTTTCTTTCATCTTGTAAGCACCATGTAAAGTAATAGCAACACATTCATAATATAGAACATTCAACACTATGTTTGACTGATAATGTTTAGCCCTAAATACGGACTTTCCTACGAACGAAATACAAGGCGTTCTGCTGCTGTGCTTCACAATCTCTGCAGAATATTGGCAAAACACCATTCAACTTTTTGTGTTGAATTATTGGCGTATGCTTAAATTACACAAAAAAAGGAACCTGAATTCTGTGTAATATTTTTTTCAGGCAAACGGTGATACAAATTGGCCTAAAAACCTATGTGCAAACCAAACCATGAAACGGTTACAACCCTATTTACATTAAAGAACAACAAGTCAGACTAGAGACAAAGCAACATCAGTCTAAGGCCACGTGTTGCTGGTGCAATTTAAGCTTCATCTATTTCCAAAGAGGTTCCTCGAAGTTAAAAACAGCGCTATTTCTAGATGCTCCGCATTCTAAATTTTAACATTTAGGCATACTCATACTATCATACACCATCATGAACTGTTTACTAAAAGAAGCTAAGTTTCTACAGAGGCAGAGAGACTTCATACATGTTTTGCATTTACATTCATTATGTTGAAAGTGGTGTTAACAGCGTACTTATTGGCTCAGCAGCACGCTGCTTACATTCTGGAAATGAACTCCACACTAACAAAAATATGAGTTGGTGTCTGTTGTGGTGGGAAATACCTATTTTTTTTTCCTCTTAAAAAAACGTCATGAACCTAACACAAATATAAATGCATGTTAAGCTCTGCAGCCAGTAGATGTCACTGAGGCACAAAACTGCAAATGGAGAGTAGCTCCATGGGCTTTTCTTGTTTGGAAATTTCATGTACATACATTAATTTACATAGGTTACACTAAAAAAGGACAAGTATCAATTTCATGTTTACCCTGAGATTAGAGTGGAGTTAGAATAATCAGCTAATTTACAACAATCTAACAAATTTCACAGATCACTGATTAATAGCTATATTAAAGTCTAAACTAAGGCATAATGTTGATGAAGTGATATTTAAGAGCTAGGTTATAACTAAGTGCTACATTTATGTGGATGGAAAATTCCTTTTTGCTGCTAAACTTTTGTGTTTGATTATATTAAAACCATTATGTCAGACAGTCAAGTCAAAAGAAAGTGGATGCAGCACTGACTGGTTAGAATGGGTAGAAAATCTAACTAGACAATCCTAAAACATTATATTCTTAAAAAAACAGATATGCAACTCTCAAATTAAGTCCTTCAGAAAGAAATGGTACTTGTGATGCAAAGGCACTACAATGAGACAGCATAGTCTCAGAAGAAATCATCGTCCATATTAGTTTTTTTTAAAGACGTTTAAACATGTGTTTAAAATATAAAGCTTTTGAAAATTAAAACAAGAATGTTTTTCTTTTTCTGAAAAGCTTGATGACTGATAGCAACAGTATCCCTCACACATTGAAATGATAAATGTGTGCGCTCTACATTGGCTGATGGCTCTAAGCAAGGCAACTGAAAGGAAAAGTATTTGTCATTCAAAAGTTGAGGATCAAAACAAGGTCAGACTGATACAAAAGTATCACAACCTGACCATGGCAGGAGTAAAAACAGACCCCAGGTCAGTTTATTAAGCTTAGCCTGTGCCCTGCTGCAGAAAAAAAAAATTCCACACTTCGGTAAACATACTTTTTGATTTGTGGAGTGACAGCATGTGATTGTTAGCGAGTGTACAGAGACCAGCGGCATTGACGGAGTGCAGGCTGGCGGAAATGAACGCTGAGTAAATACAGAAAGGTGGCTGGACACCAGCAGTAACTCTATCAACTGAAACAGTTTGACAGTGTGCAGCCACCTTTGTTTTTACCTGGCCTTTGATGGCTAAACATTCATTTTAAATAGCTGAAGTGTAGTTAAATGTAGGATTATATTTGTGTTAATTGTAGATACTGAACTAATTATCTGTGTTTTGTGTCACAACGGGATGCTGAAATGGTAAAAAGCTTGTTCTCTATTTTCATCTCCTACCCTTCAAAAATGTATTCTGATATAGCTATGAGTGGCACGCTATAAAAATCCAGAGTATGGCTTCAAGTGCTGACGGTTTTACATTTTAATATGAGGGGATCCAGAGGGGTCTGCAATGGTGAGAGCCTGCAGGTTGTGGCACTGAAGGAGGAAGCCCTCTATTCCACTGGCCCCTGTCAGGGGATTACTGTAAAACAGGTTCTGCTCAGGGGGGAGCCCGCTGTCAGAGCCCCAGTCGGAGTCTGAATCCGAGCTGCCATTTGCAGAGCCCTCAGTGGCTGTTGGCGGGTAGCTGAGCTGCTCGAGCTGCTCCACCAGGTCACTGAACTGCACAGCAGAGCTACTCTCCGAGCGCACAGAGTACGCTGGGAAGTTGACCATGGAGCTGGCCTCTGAAGGGTTGTCAGACCCCGGAAGGCGAAGAGAGGAGGAGTCGGGACCTCCGTAGCCCGCTGAGAGGGACTCGCCGGCGGAGCTGAGCCCCAGATTGTCCAGGGAGCTGCACTCGGAGCGGTTATTAATCAAGGAGCTCGTCTCTGAACGACCGACATTGCTATCAGAGAAGGGATTGGTGTTCCCGTTTAGGTCCTCTAGGCCCAGGCTATAGATCCTGTTTTTGCCGAGGTCCGCTTCATCAACATAATCAAACTGATCTACTTTATCATCAAGCCCAAAAGAGTAGGCCTCGGCCGCCCCACCATAAAAGGAAATTTCAGTAGGATCATCATCTATGAACTCCTCAGAGACCTGCAGCTGTGGATTGCCCAATGAGAACATGGGACTCTGCTTTGCACGCAAGAGCTCTGCCTCAAAAGCCTCAGGTGTAAGAATCCCTTTCCT
>OMLB01017004.1:9668-20301 GCA_900302555.1 Myripristis jacobus
TTTCTGTCAAATTAAAGGCCCAAATGTAAAATGTGGCTGTCTCTTGCATTTTGAAAATCAGAGTGCTCAAGCCACCGGTGTCATTGCAAATTACGTCTGGAGCGATGGCTGTTTCAGTGTGCAGTCAACAAGAACGGAGGGACGGAACACACTTTTCTCATCAGGGTTTGAAATGAGCTGCGTGGGGTAAGAATAGACTCGCACCAGGAAGTAATGGCGCAATAACGAGTGACTGGGTGCTTTTGATTGGTTGATTTCCCCTTTTTCGGGCTGCTATTTTCAGTCAGAGCTGTCCCAGTTTCTGCTTGAGTGACTTGTTTAGTTTGGCATATGTGGATGCAAGGAAAGAATCAGAAAGTTGGAGTTTTGTCTGCAAGTGAAAACTGCAAAAAAAACCAAAAAACTTTGTGTGCTCTCGTGGTTCAGCAGTGTGCTTGTTTTAATGTGTGGGAGGGTAAAATTTCCATGTCGCTGCTGAAACTGTGTTAAATGTGAACCGTGCGCTCGAGTCAAGATGTTCGCACCCTCTTTTCTCACCTCACTTATTCACCACAGCCCATTTCTCTTCATGCATTTTATTTCTGCCCTCTATGTCTCCATCTGCCTGCACAACTCAGTCACTTCGATTCAGCGCAATTACACTCCTCTCACACCAGTCATGCCACTTTCACTCTGTCCTGTCTTTCGTTCGCTGATGTACAACTAAACTTTTTGCTGTTTCTCTTTCCTTCCTTTCCTTTGTGAGCATTTTCTACACCATGTCCCGGTTTATCCCACTTTCTGACCGTTTTAATATTTCACACTGCAAAAATCTCCATCTTATCAAACCATTTGGCCTCATATTCAGTGTTAAAATCTTGTTTTTCTCCAGACAAGTGAAAAAAATCTGCCAGAGGGATGAGACAATCCCACTTGTTTTCATTGCAGATTCATGTTTCATTTCAGAGATTCTTCTGGGAAAAGTATAAATGTGTTGAAACAAGGCAGAATAAGGCAGGTCAGCCCGCTAGGATCAAGAAAATGATCCCTGAGGCCGATTTTTGTTTTACTTTGTTTGAAGAACAACATCATTTTAACACTGAATGTGGGCGTAAATGACTTGTTAAGATGGATTTTTTTTTTTTGCATTGCATTGACCTTTTCCCTCCCCCTCTCTGTTTCCCTCCCTTTAGCCCATGAAGGCTCTGTGGGCCTCAGCCGGGACGTCCCAGCCAGTCCTGTCCAGTCAGCAGGTCCAAACAGTTTTCTACCAGGTGCCGGAGCTCAGGGACATGCACCAGAGCTTCTACGCCGGTCTGAAGGCCCGTCTGAGCGCACACACACACCCGGAGCCCGGCCAGGGGCCTCAGGTGGAGCAGGACTCAGGGGAGAAGAGAAGCTCTGATGAGGAAACACAGACGCGGCACAAGGGCTTTGAGCTGATGGTGGGGGATGTGTTTTTGAAAATGGTGAGTGTGAGAGAACGGATTCAAACAACACAGAGGTCAGAGGTCGATTCACTAGAACCCCTGATGTTGTGCCCTTATAAAGAAGCTTTTCCGTATTTAATTGGTAAGGATGACATCATCCCCAGGAAATGTTGCTAATTTGAAAACAGAGTTGGCAGGTTGGCTTTCTGATGATCTTTTCACATTTTCCACACAGATATAGCTCAGTATGGGGTGAAGCTCTTGCGTCTTTTTCCACCGGTGTTAGACCTTCACTCAGTTCTTCCACAGCTGAGATGTAGGTTTTCTCCCTCCACTCACCCACTCGTCCATCCATTTGCTGTTGCAGGTGAACCAGATCGGTGTGTATCGCGGTTACATTGACAACTACGAGAAGGCTGTCGATATTGTGGCCAAGTGCACACAGTCGGACCTTCGCTTCCGAACGCTGGCCCAGGTAAGACGGCTGCAGACTCTGAAATCCTGGAGAACACACTGAACAGTCACCTGACTCGACAGCTATATTCACAGTCTTATTAGTGTCACAATCTCACTTTATTTTTCAGAGCATGAGGTCTAACAATGGCTCAGACAAACCCAAGACCAAATACACCTTTGAAGGTAGGCTATGTGCTCTAAATGGATATTTTATGGAGCTAATTTACTGCCAAAATTAAACAAACTAACAAAACACTGTTTGCAAAGGCCCAACAATTCACAGACAGTGTGATTTGCAAACACAAAACATTAACAAATATGTCGGACAGTATTTTTGCAAATACAAACCATGCCTATCAAACAAATACTGAACAATTTCTACAATACAGCATGCTTTACAAACAAAGGCATGCTTCACAAATTCAAAAATAAAAATCACATGACTTTTAGCACAATGAAGATTTGTGGGGGTTTTTTAGTAGTGGTTTGTTTTTGCAGATCATGGGGCATTTTGTGAAACATGTTTTGTTAAGTTTTGGCACTAAATTACCTCCGTAATCTTTTTCACTGAACGATCTATTGGTTGTTCATGTTTATTCGTCGTTTTTTCTTTGTCTCTCCAGCTCTCCTCTACAAGCCATTAGACAGAGTCACCAAGACCACACTGGTGCTGCGAGTGAGAAAACAGCAAAACCCATTTCATTGACTCCTTTGATCATTCTTCCATTCATTCGTTTTCAGCAAATTGCTTCTGCACTAAGTCGACCCCGTCGCCTCTGCCGCCCTCCATGATTCTGGTTGACAATATGCTCATCTCTGCCCTCCTCCTCCTTCCTCCACCATCTTCACAGCTATGTCTCTTTTCTCACTTCATGCTTTCACACCTCTCTTTTCCTCTTTAATGCTGCTTTTCACCATGACCACCCTGTGAGAAAGCGAGCCAAGGGTGGCATTATCGAATTACGTTAAATTTTGTCGCTGTGATCGGGTGGCTTTTTGCATGCCGGCGAAGAAGTATTATACTTTTATCTCAGAATATTTCTAATAATAATAGCATCAGCCCTCTACTTCACAATTTTCCTGATTTCTGTTTGTTTGCTCTGGTCCTAAGTTTCATTTTTTGTAAGCCAAACCCTGCTGAATGTTAACTCTGAGCCGTCTGTTTTCCCGTAGGACCTCCTCAAGACGACACCTGCAGATCATGAGGATCACTCAGCCTTACAGGAAGCACTGAGGCTTTCTCGCAGCTTCCTGTCTGGGGTAAACGAGAGTTCACAATGTAAACGGGAGGTCACACTCAGTCACGGCATGGTGAGAGACATACACACAGCCCTACACACCGACACACACACAGTGCAAGGATGGTAGAATTTCTCCATTACAAGACGTCCACTTAAAACACGAATGTCACCACATCACTTCCAAGGTTTTCACCCTACAGTGATCATACAGTATGCAGCCTAAGAAGCAACACACACCGCAAAACAGGCCGGTCGTACAGCAACAACACTGTATGTGCATGTGTGTGTTTGTATGCGAACTCCAGAGGCGCAAGCTGATACGTGACGGCTTTGTGGTGGATGTGTGTGAGGGGGAGCGCAGCCTGCGTCACCTCTTCCTTTACACCGACCTGCTGCTGTGCACTAAGCTCAAGGCTGTGGCCAAAGGGTGAGTGACATCAAACACAGCCACGAATGACTTGAAGCTCAATTACGTCATCAGTTAAACGTGCAGTGCATAGCATCTGGGAATAACCACTTTCATTTTTTTTTTACAAGGATAGATTATCAGCTATGACACCAGTTTCACAAACCTCGCGAGTTTCATGTCACATTTTAGTATTGGCTCTGCTCGCCTCAGCTAAGCTGGTTCCAAAAACAGTGTCCAGTACCATATACTATCCCAAACCTTTGCCTTACTGAAAACCAGGATTTTCAGCAGCAGGATTCATGGGGAACAGTCAAAATTTTGGTTAATACTCACACACTGACAAAAGCAATGGTACCAGTAAGACTTAGAGGTTATAAACCATCTTTACTGTGGTCATATTTTGATTATGGTAATCATGTAAAGGTATCACAATTAACTGGACAATAATGCACTGATTAAAAATGCTTTATGTAACACCTATAAAGATCAGAACGGGAGCCTAGAAAAAGACACAGGAAAAGAAGAAAAATAGCTGATACTCTATTATGTTTAAAATTGTGTGTACACTTTTACGAGGGCTGATTATTCTCTTTGTGTGTGTGTGTGTGTGTGTGTGTGTGTCTGTGCTGTTTGTGTGTTCCTCCCAGGAAGCAGGGCCAGTACAGGTTCTGCTGGTATCTGCCTCTGTCCGGTCTCAGACTGCACTGGAGCACGGACCAGGAGCGACCGCCCGACACACAGCTCCGCATGCACACCATACGAACCAAGATGTACTACCTCCGACAACAGCTGCGGCAGTACGCGGTGTGTGTGTGTGTGTGTGTGTGTGTGTGTGTGTGTGACAGAGAAAGAGAGAGAGAGAAAGAACAAAGTCAAATCAGTTATGACTTAAAATGCTTTGAGTGACATTCAGAATTTGTGTGTGTGTGTGTGTGTGTGTGTGTGTGAAGGGCACATCCAAGGGCTGGGCAGCTCGCAGCAGGAAGAAACTGGAGCAGATGGAGCTGATGCTGCTCACACTCTCCCCTGTCCACAGACTGGAGCTGCACAGCTGCAGTGGCAAGGTACACACACAAAAACCATGAGCACAAGTGCACACACACACACACACACACACACACACACATGCCCTTAACTCCTGTCCTGTGTTGCTGCAGAGTCACTCTCTCCTCCTGCCCTCGCTGTACGAACTGGAAGAATGGAGAGAGCAAATCTACAAGCTCACCAGAGACAGTAAGTTCACAACTTGAGAAAAAGATGTTGCGATCTGCAATATTTCAAAGTACTGTCAACATTTTCCTTCCCTTCCCTCACCTCACTGGAAGTTTTTGTTGTTGTTTTTTCATCTAAAGTTCAAGCCTCAAAATGCTTTACCTGCCCACAAGTTGACAACAAACAGGATGACACCCTCATTGCTCTGCGTGGAGAAAAACACGTTCAGGGCTTTGTAGCTGGTCTAAAATGGCATTCTGTGTGGGACACGTCTGAGGTGGTGCTCTATTTTTTTTTTCTCAAAGTGCTCGTCTGATGAACAGTGTCATGCCTGTGCCACCGCAAAACCCACAGCAGGCATTTATAAATAGATTGCAGTTTACTTTCCTGTTTTTGGTGAGCCGCCATGATGGAACCAAAACTGGAGCACAGCGTCAGTATCCCCACTTGTCGACATTCACGTGAAGTTTGATTATTTGTGAGAAAGAGACAATTTAAGCTCTGGAGGCGTTGGTTGAGTTAAACTTCAGTATGTGGAGTGCAATGTTATTTAGCTAATTGGGCAAAGAATGAAGTCTGGGTGAAATTAAAATAGCAAATCTACATAGTGATGTGAGTGTCAAAATGAGCTCTCTGGCCCACCTGCTAAGGGCTGATGAAGCAAAAAAAAAAAAAGAGTATGGTGGCCTGTGATGACAAATTTATGAGATAGACTAAAGGACAAAACCAGATGTATTCATATGTGATAGTCTCAAAACTTCCCAGCCACTTTGCCAGGCCTCACTGAGGTCGTGTAAGTACAGTTTCAGGCTGCTGATTGGTGCACGTTTGCCATGTGTTGTCTGTCAGACGTAGAAACAGTCCCTCCAGATCTGCTCACCCTCACCAGCGCGTGCGCCAAGCTGAGGATGACCCAGCAGCCGCCGCTTCACAGCAGGAACGCCGGTACTCTCCCTCCCCCTTTCCTCGCCACAGATCCACATGTCAAATCTGACAAACCCCCCCCCCAGTCTCATTCAGTTTCAGCCTGTTCAACATAATTAAATTCAGTGAGTTTCAATACAGGAATTAGTCATTTTCTCTCTCTGTGTGTGTGTGTGTTTCTGTTTGTCTCGGTAGCAGAGGGCCAGGTCTCTTTGTGTGGGACTCTGAGTGTAGCGGTCCACTCCGCCTGCGGGCTACAACAAGCAGAAAGTACGTTTGTTATTTTATTTTCCCTAATTAAATTACGTGAGAGTTTTATTCCAAGAGGAGAAATCTAACGTGACAGTTACTCTACATTTTAAAGATATGGAGAGAGAATGGATCAATTAAAGGTTGTTTGATCCTGCCCCAAAAAAGTGTATAGTGTTTCACAAACATTACATCTCCTTCATCCCTTCTTCCCCCGTCCTCAGGTGCGTATGTGTGTGTGGAGGTGGATGGCCATGAGTGCTATGATAAACAAGCCCAGACCCATTCTTCAGTCCACAGCCTCAGCCCACACTGGGACCAGGTTAGACTCATGTTTCTGAGACACACCAAATATAAAAGGGAATATCAAAGCAAGAGACATATTTCAAACAAAAAGGTCTATAAAAGTAAGTTTTAAAAGATGCCAGTGGTACTCCTCAGGCAGGTGTTTCCACAGTTTAAGCCAGGATATCAGACTCTGATTCATAAAAAAAAAAAAAAATCTGCTGTGTGCTTTAAACATGATCAGGGAAATGAAATCTAGTCTCAATCCAACTGTTAACCGGTGTTGAGGTGTGACAGCGAGGGGATCCGACACTTCTAATCCATCTGATCCTGACTTGTTGTGGGTCTAATTCACTTCCTGTCTTTTCCGAACAGGAGCTATCTTTCCAGGTGGACGAGGCTCGGACCCTCAGGGTGCTGTGTGTGAGTCAGTCCGAGGGAGGGGGCGACACTGTCCTGGGCAAAACGTCTCTACAGGTACAAAGAGGGTTAGTCGAGAATAAACCTCATCATAGGGTGAAATTTTTGAAATGGTCAAGACTGATTTACTGTTAGGATAAATGCAGTTAGCTCATCAGTGTGTGCATGTGGTGTGTGTGTGTGTTGCCTGTGTGCATGCATACGTGTGTGTTGTCAAGTATGAATGCTGTACACCAAATTTGAATACCAGCAGTCTCTTGTATTTTCTTTTTCTTTACTCCTGCCATCATGGAAGTCATGTTTACATTTGCATTTGTTTAAAGCAGTTGACTGGACAGTTTGCAGCGGTCTCTGTGTTTACATGTGTGTCTGTCTCCTGCACGTGCACCAGCTGGACTCTGCAGCGCCGCAGACGCGATGGAGGAGACAGACGCTCCCTCTGGGCCAGGTGGAGGTGACTCTGTCGCTGAAGTACAGCCCTCACCCCCTCGACCCGCCCAGCTCCTCTCCTCCACAGCAGCATCCCATCTTCTGCATCCCGATCGGGACGGTGGCGCAGTACGTCCCTTGTCAGTCGCCTCCGAGAGCCCCAGAGGCGTTTTCGGATGCACTAAATGCCACTAAACTTGAAGCCCCGTCCACTTAAAAATGTCTAAGCGATTTGCTGATTTTTTTTTTTTTAAACATGCATAGTTTAACAAATATGACACAAGTTATGAGCCGCTGTGTGAGCAGGCAGGAAGAGGACAGGGTCTATTTGCATATTCATAGGTCAGCACATATATAATGAGGGAACGTGTATAGTTATATCTAAGCCATTTTAAAGCATGATGTGAGGTTTTCTCATATAAAGAACTTCTAAATATGTAATACTGATGATCAGAGATGGTTTTTATGGTTTTTAGTCAATGGCTGGAGGGGGACTTTAATGAATGCTCAGCAGACTTTTATTTCCCTCTCTTGCCCTGGTGGTTTTAGGAAGTGAAATAGTTTGTTTTGTGGCAGGATGATCTAAATAGAAGCAGCAATAGCAGAAGTGAGGCAAGATGAGTGTAAAATGAAACAATCCATGTAACTGCATTGTGCTTTCTCCTCAAATGCAAAAATGTGCTCCATTTGCGGTGATACGCTGCGTAGATGTTGCATGCCGTGGTGTGGTTGTGTGTTTGCAATCGCATGTCTGTGTATGTCTGTGAATGGTCAACTGCTTGTTAGACTGAAATGTGTGTGTGTGTGTGTGTGTGTGTGTGTGTGTGTGTGTGCGCGCACAGGCAGGAGGGCGTGCTGGTGCCCCACGTGGTGCGGTGCTGTGTGGAGGAGGTGGAGAGGAGAGGGATGGAGGAAGTGGGCATCTACAGGATTTCGGGTGCTGCCAGTGACATCAGCGCCCTCAAAACCGCCTTCAACAGCAGTAGGAAATGTTGAAGTGCACCAGCTGTCTGTTGGCTTGTGGTCTCATGTTGAAACTCAGACAGGTTATATCTGCTGTTTCACACACCTCGAACAACGGCACTTTGTCGTTGAGATGATGCCAAAAAGAAAATACAGCAACCTAAAAACTCCTCAGCAGGTCTTCTCTCTTCTGTGGTTACTTGACACTCATGTTCATGTTGATGCCACTCAGACAGAGCATGTGTCTGACTGGAGCCAGGATTTAGTCAATGTGAAAATTATTTTAGTTTCTTTTTGACTTTAGTTAATTCATATGCGACTTATGCCTTAATGTTGCAGCCCTAATCTCACATTTACTTGTTCCTATCCATTTTTCTAAGAAAGAATCACCTGATATTGTTAGGGCACAGTATCCATGCAAATTGTGTTACAAGCAAGTGTTTGGCAGATAAATAATATTAATAAACTGTATTTAATGTAGCACCTTTAAAACAAAGTTACAAAGCGCTTTACAAAAGCATCAGAGACCAAAACAGGAAACAGCAGATGTGAAAAGAGATTGAAACATTAAAAAAACACACAAATAAACAGACCACGAATGCCAAAAAAAAAACAACAAAAAAGAATGAAAGGTAAATAAGTCAATAAAGGTGATTTGCATTTTGCTCCTCTGTCCCCACTCCTGTCCAGATCTGCGTGAAGCCGTGGCCAAGCTGAGGAAGGCGGAGGTGAATGCGGTCTCAGGTGTTCTCAAGCTTTACTTCAGAGAGCTGCCCGAGCCGCTCGTTCCCACTGAGCTGTTCCAGAGTCTGGCCAGGACGCTGGGTGAGCCTCACACACACACAAACACACACACACACACTCACATATCCCTAATCCCTCATTTGAACCTCGTCCCTCATTACCACATGCCAAACCCAAGCCTTGATAATACTTTTAAAGGTTTTTTCTACTTTGAGAAAGGGCTGTTTGCCATCATTCATTTTGCACAGTATCAAATACAGCTTCCACAGACATGTAACTCACTTTAGCTATAAGATCCATCACAGTAAACATGGGGTCTTATCTTGGATGAGTCACGGATTCTGTCTCATCAGTTTGTCATTGTTTGTGGTTTTCATATCAGAGCTGCATCATGTTACACGTTATCTCTCAGTAACATGTTGCTTTATGAACTTAACTGTCATGTTCATGCCTTTTTTACACTTCGGGGCGACTCTGTTTGCTTGGACAACAGTTGATGTTAAAGTAGGGTTTACACTGTAAAGGCTGGGTTTTTTAAAAAAGGAGACATAAATGTAAAAAAAAACAAAAAACATGTGCTGCCAAATGAAGAAATGTGAGGCACACAAACAGCAGTGCATGGGCTGTAACTCCAGATGAAAATCATCTTCTCCTTTAACCTAACCCAAGTTCCAGCCCAGCCCTGTGATCTCAATATAACAAGCTACGGTGAGGAACATCATTTTCTCAAAAAATTCAGATGATCTCAGCTGAGCAGCAGCGTGTTTCTGTGACTCCCCTGTCCTGCAGACATCCAGGACATGGAGTCCCGGCTCGTCTCCATGCTGTCCCTGCTGCAGTCCTGCCCCGACACCAACCGGCACACCTTCCTCTACCTGCTGCACCACCTCCAGCGGTCAGAAAACACACACACACACACACACACACACACACACACACAAACTCCTGCCTCAGTTATTGTTTAAATTGAAAGACTCCAGCTCCCTGTGCCTCATATTTCTGCTGCTCAACGTCCTCCAGGGTCTCCGACAGGCAGGAGGTCAACAAGATGTCTCTGCTCAACCTGGCTACTGTGTTTGGGCCAAGCCTCTTGCGCCCCCCCGTGGCAGGCCTGGGGCACTGCGGCCCCACTGTGGATATCTCCCAGGAGGTGGTGATACAGGTGAGGAAGAAACACTGAGTCTAGATTTTTAAAAAATGACAGATTTTAAGCATTTATTTATTTATTTATTATTAAATTGAGCCTTTATTTTACCAGAGAAGTTCCACTAAGTTGAACTCTTTTTCACAAGGTGGCTGTGGGCCAAGGTGGCGACAGAAATAAAATAACAAGGGATGAAAAAGAAATTTAAAGAATGAAAATGCTTCAAAATGTTTGATTCATACAATTACTCTTCATGTTTTCATCTCGTTTATTGGCATGTGTATATTTGAATGAAATAACTCCCATATGGAGACTTCTTGGAAAATTATCTCCATCATTTAAGTGCAGCTACTTAATGATTATCTAAGTTGATAACCAACCTAAGACCTTTGCTCACTAAACAGTCATATTTATGGGGATGAAATTATCATTACCTCAAAAATATTGGTAAATGACTAAAGGTAGCAATTGCTTTCCAGCATAACACCCTTGAACTACTGACCAAAAATGATTTAATCAAAAATAAATTGGTGAATTGTTATGAGAGGTGCTGATTTAATTTTAGAGCCACTAACACATTTGAACTCTTGGAGGTATCAGTGTCAAACATTATCCTACCTCGTGTAAATGTTAAGCATTTTGCAAAAGTTTTTTTTTTTTTCAAGCTGTGCTTCCTTACGTTGTGCGTGTGTGTGTGTGTGTGTGTGTGTGTGTGCATTTAGGTCCAAGTGGTTTTCTTCTTCCTGCA
>OMLB01017008.1:0-11855 GCA_900302555.1 Myripristis jacobus
ACATTCTTGTCATTTTATTAATTTATTTAGGCTTATACCCGGACCTGAGTCCTGATTTCGCACCACTAGCGTGTAAATGTGAGCTGGCATGACAGTAAAGTTCCTTGAATCCTTGAATTTCTCTTTTTTATTTGTTCCTTTCATGAAAATGCACAATAATGCAATATGAAATCAGTACAGAAAAATTCACAACGCATATTTCAAACTGATGCTTTTCACGATCAGAAAGGAGCAGAGAGAAGATTATAATTCTTCTACTTGAACACGAGGAATCCTGGATGGTCCGTCATCTCCAGTGACCCTTTGCTCATCGTCTGCCCGCACCATCGACTGCGCCTTTGATTACAACAACTTAAAGTAAAAATAACCCATTAAGTAAAAATGTACAATCTCAAAACAAATAAAGATAAACATCCAGTTAAATTTCAGATGCATATTTCCTAAACCAAATCACATTCATGGTGCGAAGCGGACAGATTTTAACAAAGCACCACACCAGTCACAGTTATTAAAAATGACTGCTGCAAGTGTGCACACATCTGAAATTATGTCACGTGGGCATTTTAGTTTTTGCAGCTGCTTTTTCAACACTGTGTTCACTTCTTCACATCTCATCCTATAATCGTGATAAAGGTAACTGAACATCATTTTATCATTTTGACACATAACACATTCAGTGACCACGACTTTACAAATGAAACGTCTCTTCAGCCCAGAGCCTGAGGAGGAGATGTCAGCCTCTCAGAGGAGAATCAGTCACACTAAATGAATCGCTAAATATCATCAGACTTATGGCTCTAATCCCGACAACGTTCAGCGAGCAGCTCACATGATTTCATTTTCCTCAAAGCTGTTGATTAGCTGGCTAAACTTTGACTCTCTGCAGACCAGCTGCTCAGCCGAGACAACGAAAATGAAAACATACATGTGTTTCTAATAGTGTGTGTGTGTGTGTGTGTGTGTGTGTGTGTGTGTCAGAAACATGTCAAACGGCTGAATGATTTTTATGAGTAGCTGCTGTGTGAACTGAAGCTAAATGTGACATTTGATCATTAAAGTGACAGCCTGTGTTTCCAGCCACATGCAGCCTGGTGACGTTGTTTCTCACCTCTGTGTTTACTGTTGTCATATTTTGTAGGATCAATGCACATCTTCAGACCTAACGCATATACCTTTGATACAGCTTTATACAAAATGCATGTACACTTTTTTATGCAGATTTCTAAGGCACATATTATTATATTTCTTATTTCTTTCTCTATTTCTTACAATGTAATTCTTCTCTTGGGAATTTGAGAAAAAGCAGCTGACCTAATCTCCCCTCAAGGATCAGTAAAGTATTTCTGATCCGGATTCTGGATCAGCTCCTTAAAGACATTTGAAGAGTCCAAGCTTTTACCTCACCTGCTCATTTAGTGCCTCTCTCTCTCTCTCTCTCACACACACACACACACACACACACACGCACACACACACACACACACACATATGCTACACTCACTGCCACACATGCAACACCTTGCCTTCATCTTTTATTACTTCTTTAATAAAATATATGCAGTTGTACCCTCCTCGAGCCATGCAGGTCACGACCACAGAAACTGAACGAGGTCGTGACACATCAAAATAAGATTTCAATTTGATTATGAGTTTAATAAGTCTTCTTAGTTTATTCATTTTCTCTTTATTTCCCATGCACTGAAATATTCTTTAGACTTGCTGCCTGTCAGTCTCAGCCTGTGGTTGTCAGGTGCAGCGCTGCGACACCTTGCTGCACCCGAGATTAAAAAACATATATAATGAAGCCTGTGACGTGACTGATGCCTCAAGCTTTTTTTCTTTTTTTTTACATTTTGATATTTTGAGTTAAGAAAGAAACCCTGTCTTGTAGTTTTTGGCAACAGAAATCAAAGTGAATCACAATGAAAAAGAAGCTGCACTGTTGACTCAGTCACAAACATGATTTCAGATCTCGAACCTGTAAACAGGAGGGGTTTGGTACGACGGCATATTTGGGCCATTGTAGGTAAAAAAATGTAGGAAGGGGGAGGGGGTTTCATAGAAAAAACTCAGAATTTCTGAGATTAAAGTTGTAAAATATGAGGAAAAAAAGGCCTGCAGCTGATCACCTCATCAAATTCTACTTTGACATGGGATTTAGGAACAAGGAAATCCTGCTGATTTTAGCCCAGAATCACAAGATTGTTTTCTTCTGAATCGGCCCCATACATTTGTGAGTTATTTTTGGTAAATTTAACACTTTAATCTCAGAGAATATCCAGGTTTTTTCTCATAATTTTACAACTTTACTTTGTTTTTTTTTCTCTGAATATTACCACCCCTCCACCAGCTTCGTAATTTTATTTTTTTCTCCCTGCAGTGGGCCGAATACGCCGTTGTAGTGACAGATAGCTGTAAAGAAAAAGAAAACAAATTCAAAAATAAAATTCAATATAACCATGCCATACAGTGTTGGTGCTGGAACATAAGAGGCAGCTGGGTCAAAGCGGGGCAAGTGCAGCGTTAGCAGGACGATACTGAGACATTATGGACAAACATAAACAGATCAATAATGTTAATAAGCAAAGTGGTGATCAAAACATCTCCCCTCTCCCTGTTTCCAATCAGCACAGCTGATCCTGCGGCGGAAACCACCGCTTGGACCGGGACGGCGAGGCGGCCTCGACCACGTCTTGTTAATACCATCAAAACAAACATCAAAACAAATTAATTTCTGATAAGCAGCTGATCCACAGGGCCGTGTTACTGAGGCTCTGATGGGCTCATTACATTTAAACGGCGTGAAAATGGGCTTCTGGAGAGCCCGACCCTCTGGCTGTAAACATCAGAGCGGAGGAGAAGCTGACAAGAGCTTCAGCAAAAGCAGAAATCATCTTAAAATATTACAAACGGACATCTGAGCATGCATTATTCAGAGACATGCATTATTTAGCAATTTAAGTAGCGAGAGAACAGATGTTTTGTGCCGTCGAGAGAGATTTTGCCAACCCTGCAAATTGTCTTGGCTAAGTTTTGGTGTATCCCCTCACCGAGCTGTGTTTAATCTGACAGCACCAACTGTGCTGATATTATTTTGGTTTAGTGGCTTTGTGCACGTTGCATGTTGGGTTTTTGACTAATCATCATAATTAATTATCCTAATTAATCAGTTCTTGGAACTTGGAAAGGTGATCTGAGAGTCCAAATCCATGTTGGTGACGTCCAGAAATCCATCCAATACCACGCTGCAGTCATGTGACCTTTCCTCATTAGCATCATTTCCATAAATTATGTTTAAAAAATAGGTCAGAATCAGCAAATGGCTCTATTTTCTTTTTTTTTTTCTATTTTCCGCTTGTATCCGCGATCTTGTCCTTTCGGTCATTACCCAAAGCTCATGACCATAGGTGAGGGTAGGAACGTAGATCGACTGGTAACGACGGACCGGTACACCGATCCGCCTGTCAATCTCACGCTAACAACATTGAATCTAAATCCATGCATGTGATGTCTAGAAATGAATAATTATAAGAAATAACTGAATAAATAATAATAAAAATGAAATAATTCTTCTAATGAGGAAAGGCTGCAGGACTTAGTTCTGGCCAGAGATTCATTTCTAGACATCAAACACAGACTGAGACTGAAAATAGAGCCATTTCCTCATTTTGACTTTTTTTTTTTTTTTACATAATTCATGCAAATTATGCTAATGAGGAAAGGTCACATGACTGCAGCATGGTAATGGACAAATTTCTTGACGTCACCAACATGGATTTAGACTCTCAAATCACCTTTCCAAGTTGACTAGAAATGAAATTACAGACATTTCCAATTTCTTTGTTGATTAATTATCTCATTATGCTAATTACTCAAATTGCCCAGCATGTGACTTTTAACAGCCAAGTTTCATCTCAGCCGCTAAGCCTGTAGATGACATTTTAATCATAAAACTTAGACACCATCGGGGGGTCCAAGACATTTCCAGCAGACGACCATGGTGCGGGTGGATTTAAAAATTTACAAGCTGATACAAATTTACGATTACTTTCTTTTTTGTTTTTTCTACATCAGAAAGGACCTCCCAGTAACGGTAAAGCTGGTAAATGTAAGTCACAGTGAAAATGTCTCTGCAGCAGCTGGTGCTCATTGACTAAACTAGTACACAACAACAACAACAACAACAGAAACCTGCATCTTGAGTGTTCGTCGTGCTCCCTGACAGAAAACACAGCGGCTTTTGGCTGCAGGCATTAAGGCATTTAGATCAGGAAACAAGCTCAACGTGAAGGCTGGTGATTTGCCAAAGTGGAGCAGGGAGTCATTTCCCAGCCAGGGTGAAGAAACGACCCGCTGCTTGTTGGATATTTGGTTTGAAATTCCTGCGGTGATCAGCAGAGCAGCGGCTGGGGTTTATTTATCTGCGACACAGCGAGAGCAAAGACCATATCCACCAATAAACTGATGCGCCCATTATGAACTGAATATATGAATATAGCTGTCACATAGGTTGGAGCTGTAGTGCATCAACAGTTATTTATTTTCCATTTTCTTTTTAGTACAGAAGGGCCAGGAAAGTGACACTTTTGCAAGAACGAAAGCAAACAACGTTCTGAGGGATTTAGGTCTGTTTATTTTCAGACACTCTCCAGGCTGTTTATTAAAACGAATTAACGAGCACAATGAGCCACAAACATCAGCAGCATCACACTGAGCACAGATAATGCATGTATCCTATATGAGAACTCAATGAGAGACATGAATAAAATATTACAACCATGTTTAATTTTTTATTAAAGGGATGATCAAACAAGAAAACAACTTTTTTTTTATTCCAAGACCTGTATTTCAAACCCACGACACGCTGTGTAAACAAGACAGCCTCAGAGTCGCTGTGTTTTTTCACTCTGACAGAGCCAGGCTAACGACTCCCATAGACATCAAGTCTTTATGCTAAGCTAACAGGAAATGCTACCCACAGGAGCTGAACCACTGGACGTCCAGAGGTGGAAATGGTGTCCAACATCTGGTCTCAGTCTGGGGAAGTCGGGAAAAGGGTATTTAGCCCAAAACATTGGAGTATTCCTTTAAATATATATCTATTTTCCCCTTTTTCCTGTCTAATATACAATAAAAGACACAGTTCAGCAGAAATTGAGTTAATCTCAAGAGCTCCTGCAGTGTATTAACAGTGTATTTCCCTCCTCTGAACGGGTGTTTTTAATTTGAGCTAATGGAACAACGGCTGTACATACATATATGAATATATTCAGACAAATTAAAGGAAAAAAACAAGCTAAAAACACAAACTGCTGGGATGATCGTGTACATGTGAACATCATCCTGCTGCTACATGACTCAACACTTTACTCCATTTTCTTCTCCCACAGCAGAAACAGAGGAAGTGTCCCTCTGTCACTAAAAGGCGCCTGGGAGATCGCAATTAACCCCAAATTGGAGGAGCTGAGGCAAAAACACACACTGAGAGTGAAACAGAAACCTTTGGTAAAAGCTTCTCTCTCTGTCTCTCTCCATCTATCTATATATCAGTTTACCTTGCAGTGCTCTCAGCCATCACAGAATTCTCTCTTACCTAAAAGCAAAAACACTGATGAGTCAAAGAAATCAACCGAATAGGAAAACAAATCAGTGGATATGAACAAAAAATTAAAGAAAACGTCAGCCACATCCAAAGATAAATGTGCGTTAGTAATAATAATAATATGAGAGTAATGTAATCAATATGGGGAACACTGGACTATCAGCGAATTAAAACAATATCAGTTCCCAGCATCAGTATCAATATTAGATCAGATTGGTCCAACTCTGGAAATCTCTTGTTTAAAAATGTGAAAATGTTTTACTGGCCCTCTTGTCAAAGTGATCAAATCTCTACCTCACCGTACTGTTGAAGTGCTCTCGGGCAATGCATTTAATCTCCTACTGCAGAAACTGAATCGAGTTCCAGTGTAGTGTGGCTGTTACTGGGCTGTAGGTTAAACTCTTAACAGACTGGTTTGGTGAAAATAGCTGAATTTATCATTTCACGTCCATTTCATTTTGTATTTGATTCGCTTTTTAGGTGAGATGACTTCATTTTGAGCTGAGACCTCGGGCCGTGTGATAACACTGACTCGGTGTGTCTGTTAAAGCCTCTCCGCTGTGACGGAGCAGCCATCGAGCCATCAGAGGGTTCATGGTTTGATTCCCAGCTCGTCCTGGTCGCAGTGAGTGACACGGCCCTCGGGGTGCAGATGTGGCTGTGACTTCGCCCATTCAAGTGCATGAGTGCTTTGGCTTGTTATCATATAATGTAGTCTATGTATCCTTTTCTCAACCATCAAATGAAATCAAATGAAAACTCAAAGCTCTGGCGTTCATGGAACTTCCTCTGAAAATGTAAGTTTATCGTCTACATGACATTAACGTCCCATATGATGATGTCTTATGGGGCTAAATGGGACTAATGAGCCTGACGGGTTTAGCAAAACTGCCTTAAAAATATCTGTAATCATGGAAAATGCTGCTAAGACCTGTCACAATTCACAATGTGGAGATGGAAAATGCTATCCTTTGATTTCAAATGAATTTATAAACTGCGAGATGTAGGAAACCGTCCAGTCTCATGAGTTTCAGAGGCTTCAGCAGCAAAACTACTTGGTGTATTAGAGCATCAGTGAGTGCAATCTGCTCTGTACAAATGCAGTATTTTTTTAAACATATAAAACATATTCCTGTTGCTTTAAACCATATTAAACCATAATATGAATCTAAATTTCCACTGGCACACACGGTGTAGTACCGTAGGACGCCACATTTCCAGCTTTTGCTCTCGTTCCTAAAGGCTTAGTGCCGTCTAATCATGAAATACAGAAAACAAATGATCCTTCTTGAGTTTGAAATTAATATCAAACTTTTTGTGAAGTCTGAGTGATGTTAGTACACTGAAAAAAATGAAACATTGACTTTAATTAAATTTATTTTGTCAACAGGTTCCACGAAAGTGTATTATGTTCATTAAAAGCAAAAATATTAAGTTCATCCAACTTTATGAAATTGTATTACATTAACGCAATGTGAATTGACCTAACTAGACTAAATAACTTCTGTTCAACAAGAGATATTTAAGCTTACCCAATCTAATTCAGTTATGTTATATGGACTTTAATAATGTATTTACAGGCTACATATTTTACATTTGTCCTTTAAACATATATTTTATTCGTAGAAGTAAAATAATAAATTTAAGTTCAATTAATTAAAACAGGTTTTCATCCAATTTATTTTATACTAATTAGTGTGACCTAATTCTAGTCAACAGGTTCCACACAAATGAATTTGGTACACCCAACATATTTTTGTTAATTTTTTTATTCACCAAAGACATTATGGTGCAGCATGGTTAAACACATCTGCCTTTATGCAGCCCACCAATACAAGAGGCTTGCAGTTCACAATTTTTTAGATAAACTTGATGCAGCATAAACAAACAGTAGTAGTAACAACAGTCTGTAACAATAACAAGTCAGCAAAATGTCCATTCAGTTATGAACAATTTTGGTGCTGCATGGTCACTTAGTTCTACAACCAGGGTTCCCACTCGTTTTTACAAAAAAAAAGAAAAAAAAAATCAAAACTTTTCCAGGCCTGGAAAAATGCAATGCAGCTCTGCTATTGCTATGGTTCATTCATACAGTTTGTTCTTCAGCATCTGTACCTTGGTTGAGAGTCTGCTAGCATCCAGTTCAAGGAAGAGCTTCTGAAGCACTTCAAAGAAGGCTTTCAGTTCCTTTGGATAAATGAGGTTCAGTGCATATATTATACCCATTAAGAGAGCACATGCAGAGGCGATGTCTCCCAGGTCATGCAGCACCTCAACACCCTCGATCACTATGCCAACATCAGCTGGAGGAGTGGTGGCATCACCTCCCTCTACTTTGATGCTGTAGATGCCAAGGGTAACTTCCTCAAGCTCCCTCTGAACTGCTGTACCTTCAGTATCCTTTACATAGGGGAGAAAGAAAGGACACAAGCAATCTATGAAATCAGAGATTTTGTAGAATTGCAAAGATTAACTTTTGCCTTTCAGGTTTCCCTGAATGAAAATAGCATGATACTTCAAAAAGTGCTATTTGTATAATAGCACTGCAAACACTCGGCGGTATGTAGTGTTATTGTATGTTTATGAGTTGTACAACATAATAAATTATCTTGAAGGAGTAGATGTTAACATATTTAACAATATGTTAAATTATTATTTGTTTTAAAAATGTAAATTACTTATCAAACAGGCCCAACACTTCAACTACCAACACTTCAACTACCAATGAATGAGCAGGAGTATGCATATGATAACATGATAACATATACATAATAGATCGAATATGAAAAATAATCCGAAGTGATACCTCTTCTCTGAATAGACAAGCTACGCCAGTGTGCTGCTGTTAGCCAGTGAAAATAGAGCGGAGTGGCCCCTCTTCACTTTATTACACAATCTCTGTCAGTGCGCTGCTGTAGCTTCACGGTTTCTCTGACTGCTGGATTCGCACGGTGCCCCTACAGTTGTTTTTTCTAATTCAGCGATTCCGTCACGACCCCGTGTTCGCGGAAATTATAGAGCCCTAGTTAAGCTGACCGCCACGCCCCCACCCTCCCCAAACCAAAAACTCATCGGATCTGCACGATTCACACAAGTCACCCAAATGGACACGAAAAAAGCGGGTTGCGCTTTTCGGGGCGCTGTTTGCATCCCTGTAATATACACTCAACAAGCATTTTTTTAGCAACACGTGCTATCTAATGCAATCCAATACAACAGCAATGCCATAAATTTTTACTTTACCAAGCTTATACATTTTAAGTTTTTGTTTACATTGTATCAAAAAATGTTCCTAATATTTTGCCACCCTCGTGAATTTTAACAGGTCAGACACAATATTAGGAACACTTTTCAATATAATGCACTCCAGTACACCACTACCACCCACAAGACCTCAGTAATAAACCTCAGTAATAAACAAAGTAGAATTATCACCTTTCTGACAATGTCAGCAAAAAATTAACATGTATAAGCTTAGTAAAAGTAGAATGTATGGTAGAGTTGTTGTATTGGATTGCACAGTTGTGCCTAATGAAATACTCAGTGAGTGTATTTAGATTTCCAACAAAGTTTAAACAAACTGATTCCATGCAAATTTTAACAAAGTAACAGGATTAGTTTTTCACGTTTTGATTTAATACAGGTAGAAACTAAACTATTAAAATTACCAACCAGGTATTCTTTGAAGAGGATGTTCGGGTCTTCGTTCAGATAGATAAGAAGTGCCCTGAGGACGCACTCCCTTCTCTTTTCAACAGTTTCATTCTAAAAAGAGAAAGTAAAAAAATACAGAAATATTTTAGGACTTCACATACACACATACTACACCTTGCATTTCTATAAGCATAGGAAATGGATGACATCTCAACTGTAGAGATGTACACAATGACCAATTAATAATCACATGGACATTAATGTTACCTTGTCAAACAAGGTTACCACCACCTTGAAGATGTCCTCATTAAGCAGGGAAGGGAAAGAAATCCCAGTAAAGCATCTGTCTTCTTTCACATCTTTCACATCCAAAAACTTAACTTTTCAAAACTTACTTTTTACAACCACTTACTAATGAATAAAACTGAAAACAGAAGCCTCAAGTTTTAGTGCGCATCAGGGAAATGTCATGCTTTACGTTGAGAAGCAAATTTTAGCCTCAATTTAATAGATGTTAAACCCCCCCACCACCCCCCGGCCTTTGAACGTCCAAAACAATTTGAAACATTGATCCTGAAGCTTCGAAGCTCAAAATAAGGTATTCAAGACAGCCTTAATTCACAAATGTGATTGGTTTATGACTGTTAACTAGTCACTATACCTGTCAAGACTGACTAGTCAACATCAACTTATAAAATTCCAGAATTTTCTCTACCAACAGCAAAACTTACCTGTGGGTTTTGGTCCAAAATCTTGCTGATTTTGGTCCCTGCAGAGCCTCCTTTCTTCTTGAACACTTTGATGAGCCGGGCAGTGTGTTGGTCAAGGTGTGCATGGAACTTTGAGACAAGGGGACCAGTAGTGATCCTCACAAATTCTGCTTCCACCTGGAAACATATTGTCCACAAACAACATATTATTGGTACCTATTAAAACATTTAACATTTAAAATGGAGATACTCTCACAAGAATGTACAAAAAAACAGACTGCTCTAAACAGCAGTATTTCCTGTGCCATGTTTACATTTTACACAAAATGATTAACATTCCCATGTTACTGGAATTCTGCAAGCCATTACAACTCTTTCATATTGACATCTGATAGATTGATATATTGTATAAAAAGACAAAAAATATTGACTACAGCTCGGGTTCAAATACGACCTCAGGCCCTTTGCTGCATGTCATCCCTACTCTCTTGCCTGCCCTCTCTGTCTCTCTACACTGTCACTATCCAATATATCAGAATTGCCAAAAAAAAAAAAAAAAAAAATTCTAACTATAGTTTATTTAAGCAGCATTTCATACCTCTGCCACAGTGAACAGTCCTGGCCATCTGATCTTGAACTCTGCGATCATGGGCTTGTCTCCGACGACCTCCTGCCTCCTGTATGCGAAGGTTTTGGCCATCTTTTCTTTGACAACTTTATCATTATGTCTCTTCTTGACCTCAGATAACAAAGCCAATCTTTCACCTTCAAGGCTGTCCTGGGTCTCTCCAACAGGATATGGAGGACAAAAATTTACTTCTGCTTTCCTTGGTTTTTTGACATTGTAGGCAGGCTGACATCTATCTGCAGGTTTGTGCTTGAGGGAATTGATGCTCAGTTCTGGGCATCCCAAGTTTCTAAGCTTTGTCCTGTAGTTTGCCATCTTGTACTTAAGGCTTATTTTCCAGCCGTAGAAACCACTGAAGGATCCTTGTTCTCTCAAACATGGATGTGCTTTGATTAAAGCTTCAGCAACAGATTCCATTTCCAAGTTTGAGGGATACGCCTTGAACTTGATGATTTCCTGAGCTAGGCTTTCCAAGATGTCTGATTTAAGTTTGTGACTGGGGGTCAGAAGAACTCCATTTGATATGAAGTCCTGGTTTGCACTTCGAAGTTGCATCTCCACATCATATGAAAACTTTGGGATTTGGAATTCTGTAGGCCACTGTGATCGAGGAGTGTCTGAGTCAGAGGAGAGTATTAATGTGTCAGAAGATGACAAGGATGTTTCTTCCCCACTCTGTCTCATGTTGCCTTGGCTGAGGTCAAGAACATCTGACAAGCGAATGATTTTCACTGTGCTCTTGTCTTGAATGTCGCTAATTTGGTTAAGGTTAACAAACTCATTATCAAAGTCCCTGTCCATGTACTGGAGTCTAATGTCCCCCGCTATATCAAACTGACGTTTGATCTCGTTTGAAAGATCCTCAACAGACTCTGGCATGCCTGATTCTATGGTCAGTTTTTCAGCATTGTTGGAACCAAGGATAATCCGCAGTTTTACCGGTGCAGCCATCATCCAAATGCGTCAGTCTAGAAAAGACGAAAATACAAGTATAAAGCCATTAAATATGTATAAATTAAAAGCATTCAAATTAGAAAGTAACCAACTGACTTTAATCATATGTAAAACAAACAGGACACTGAAACAAACATTGAGCAATCCACAGACAGAAGCCAGTGACATAATGTTAGTAGCACGGAAAATGTGTGTCATGCAAAGTGCCATGGTATGGTTAGCGGTGCTCAAGTTAGTTGCTTTAGGTTGGAATAGGCGCTATAATATTTTTGACCATATACGTCAATATTGATATTGTGATGATATA
>OMLB01017009.1:0-13886 GCA_900302555.1 Myripristis jacobus
TTGGAGTGCTGCGGCAGATGACCTGGCCTCCACAGTCACCGGACCTGAACCCAATCCAGATGGTTTGGGGTGAGCTGGACCGCAGAGTAAAGGCAAAGGGGCCAACAAGTGCTAAACACCTCTGGGAACTCCTTCAAGACTGTTGGAAAACCATTTCAGGTGACTACCTCTTGAAGCTCATGGAGAGAATGCCAAGAGTGTGCAAAGCAGTAATCTGAGCAAAGGGTGGCTATTTTGAAAAAACTAGAATATAAAACATGTTTTCAGTTATTTCACCTTTTTTTGTTAAGTACATTACTCCATATGTGTTCATTCATAATTTTGATGCCTTCAGTGAGAATCTACAATGTAAATAGTCATGAAAATAAAGAAAACGCATTGAATGAGAAGGTGTGTCCAAACTTTTGGCCTGTACTGTATGTGAACAGCACACTACTGTTTTAGGCTGTAGCCTCATTATAATTTGAACTACAGTAAAACTATAAACAATTAAATTTTATTGGCCGGTTATGGCTTCACATTTTGACAAATAGATGCTGGTCCCATGTTACATCAAACATTCAAATGAAAATTCAGAACTGTTGCGGTGGGTAAGGCTGTTTAATCCACCACTTGTTGACAAACTACAGAGGGTAGCTTCTCAGGCCTGGCAAAAGTGCCTTCCTCAGCAAGAACAGCTGTGGGTTTTCCTGTCACATCCTGCTCACTGCCCTGGAACAGAATCAGCACTCTTCCAAGAGTAAGATACAGTATGTTTTAAAGTTGATAATTGTCAATCTGGTAGAGGCATGAAGGGTTGGGCTCTGTGTTGTGGACAGCAGGCAGGCAGGGTCACACACAACACTGCGGTTACAAGCTTCCATGTTTAGTGTGGGTCTAATGTGTGCAATAAAGTGAAATAATGTAGATAGATACAAAGGAGAAGAAGAAAAAAGCTAATCTTAAGAGTCTTTGGGAGTTTTATGGTATATTATATATATTGTAATGTATTATATTTAAATTATACAGTAATTCAATTTGTAATTTGAAAAGTTGCACTATATTTTGAAACAGTTAATAAAATTCAGTATTTTTTTTTAATTCTTTCATTCATATTCTTTCATTACTTTATATTAGATGTCAATTAGATCTGCAAAAGAAAAAAAATGAATAACAAATAAACAAACAAAAAAAATGCTCATAATAATAATTAATACCTATCAATCTTACAATCAATCACTACCGTTAATCAATGCCCTCTTATCAAAAATGAATGAAATTCTTAAGTGTGACTATCATGCAAGATAATCACAACTCATAGCCTGAGAAAACCAGCAGAGACAGGTTGTCAGCATGTTTTGTATCACAATTACAATTTGTTTTCGCTTTGTTTTCATTTGATTTCATCTTGACATTGCAAAGCTTTTGAAATGCATGTAACATTGCATTAATACCTTTTTGGTGGTGGCAGAGTTTGAATTCATTCAGCTTAAAGTCTGTCAGCCTCAGTTTAGACATTAAGAGATGGTCAGGTGAATCGTGCACAGTGCTGACAAGTGCGAAGAACTCCTCTGTAATGGTTGTGCATGGATTAGATTAGTGCTGTCATGTTCATTTTCCTTTATGTTCATCACAGCAGTGAGTGAGCCTCACACACTGTACTGACCCTTAAGAAACAGAAGTGATAACTAGTGTCTCCATGGAAATGCAGGGATCATTGACTCAGCAGCAAAAGGAGTCAATAAAATGAGATGAAAATTAAATATTTGTTAGTTGCAAGGGTTGGGTAAATTCAGTATTACTATTTATTTCAATAGAATCATATAATGATGATATGGTGTTGTTTTGTTTAACATCACATCAAATGTCTTTCACCTCAATGGAATAAACATTAAATTGACTATTTAACATGGCGTTGCATAAATTAGTCATATTGTGATATATATGTTCATGTAAAAACGACTGATTTCCACCATATGACCCAGCCCTACTTGTCACGTTTTTGAATCACAGATAAATCTAAAAATACAGTGAAGCCCTGAATAGACTTCTGGCCTCTTATATATTATCCTTCTCTTCTCACTTTCTCATCACTCTGTTCTCTTATCTCCTCATTCCTCCTCTCTCCCCATATGTTGACGATGTGATTTTAAACGTTGGCACTAGGGTCAGATTGCATTGGGAGGGCATCTCACTGCGGAGCTCATGGCATACTGTGGGATTAAACTGCTCTGGCTTAACATGAGAAAGGAATGGAGAGAGCGAGCAAGCGAGCGAGTTATAGCCTTGCAGTGATAAGAGTTGGGTAAAAGAAGTAATTTCCAGATGAGTGTGACCCAAAGAGTTAAGCTCCACAAAGATTGAACGGGGCCTAGACAGGAAAGTACGGTTCCGATTTACATCTGTGGCTGTGTGTGTAAGTGAGAGATGCTATGTCTGAGGCAACATGCACATATAGTGTATACACACTGTTAAACTCTGTCTCTCTCTCTTTCCCTCTCTCTCTTCCTCTCCCTCTCTCTCTATCTCTCTCTCTCAAACACCCCCCCCCACACACACACACACCCACACACAAAGAACAATCGGTATGCATGGACAATCATAGCTCTGACCCCTCCAGCTATCTTATCATCATCTCTTGGTGAAGATAATCCACACATGTCCTTCAACACACACACACCAACACCCACACCCACACACACATGCATTAATGTGTCCATGGTGCTGTCATGATTTTTGAAAGACCATCTTATCAGTCACTATGTCCCTTTTCTGAAGAACACACTCACCTTAGCTGCCTTCGTCTGCAAGACTATGCTAAACTGGATGGTAATCACTTCTTCATTACGTTCCAATGACACAGGCTCATTTTATATTCTGTATATTCTGCCCGAAGCACAGATTTTGTGCTGCTTTGAAAGACGGTGTCATGAATGTCAAAACGCCAGTGATCAAGGTAATTACTGCCGAGACGTTTTTGTGATGTTTTGTTTTTCAGAGGTTTGGCCTTGACTTGATGACTTGTCATATGGGAGTTTTTTATTAATTTACTTTTAAGATAGCATGCTGAAATTCTGTGTGGATGACGGCTTTTTGCTTTTGATCAAGGTAACTGTTGCTTCTCTAAATGCAGTACATAAATTTAATTAATTTGAACAATCTAAATGAATTATTGTCAAACTCATTTTGACTACATCCAGCAGTATGACACTCTATAGCCTATCTAAGCTCAGTGTTTTTCATTATCCACCCTCTCTGCTGCTCAGAAGTTGAACTAACCAGGCTACCGGAGGGAGTTGCCTTTGGTTTTGCAGGGAGTTAGAGCCCGAGAACTGCAAATTGGAAAGCTTAAAGCCTACCTTATCACTGGGGCTACTTCTTGTAAGGGAGGTATTGTTTGCTATAATGAGAACATGTCATCACAACTGCAGTAATTTCACAGTGATTTAATGAGAAAATCTTACATGCGGCGTATTTAAAATCAAACGTGTAGAGTTTTAAAAGCTCAACAGATTTGTGTAAGCCATTTAAATATGCATCCCAAGTGATTAGGTTCCAGTCAATTCCATTTCGTGTTCCACTGGAATACTATAGCTGGTTTAATCTCATCAAAACACGACATGTTTCGTGACAAACTGAAATGAAGATAACAAATGAAGGCATGCGCTCAGAATAATAAAATCTATTATTATGCTGACATCAATCTCCTGAAAATAGAGCATTTCAAGTAATAACAGTGCATCTCACATTCGAGTGGAAGTGTGTATGTCTACACACTTCCTGGATTTGGACTACACTGAGGGTTTTTTCAAAGTGGGGTTCAGAGACTTCCATGGTATTTAAGTCAGTATTTAAGGGGTCCACAGCTAAATGAGGAAATTTAATTTCAATGTTATTTCATTCAAGAGACATTCTCCTGATGAAATTCCATACATTACTCAGAGACAATCTCCCCGATTGAAAACGTGTCCAACTGGGGTCCATGGTCCTACGTTTGTCCATATGTGTGTGTGAATTGTCTTACCTGCCGCTGGTGTTGCGAAGGACCACTAGGGCATCAGGGAAGCCATCCAGGTTGTAGTCCCCCAGGTGGAGGCCCAGCGGCTGGCCTGGTTTCCCAGGCACGAAGCCCCACAGTGTGTCCTTCTGATTGAACTCCCACAGCACAGAAACCCACTGCAACACAAACACAGCAAAACACACATCAGAACAGCAGCCACTAGTGACAGATGAAGGGGTAGGAGGATAGAGGACAGGAGAAAAGCAGAGGACCAGAGGGACGGAGTGTGGATGTGGATTTCAAAAAATACATATATCTTAATGAGTCATTTAGCCTATGTCTTTCCATTTAAATCTAGGATTTAAGAAGTTGTGAGATACTTGAGATGATGTTCAGACTAGAGCAGAGAAAGTTCAGCAGCACCAGTAAACGGTTAAAGTAAAAATTGCTTCTTGGACCGGCTCACCTGACTTTCAATGAGTGAAACTTTTGAAATGAAATCATGCTTTGGTCAGATTGGAATTGGCAGGGCAACATTTCCTTGGAGACTGAGGCCAGATGAAGAGGACTGGAAGGTTACGTGATCCAGGACAGGGAATCACATTTATGGCTAGTACCGTATTATCTCAGCATGCAACTAACATTACATCAAAAGAACAACCAGGCTTTGATTCTCATTCTCACAAAAAAGAAGGCAATTGCGGCCAAGAAGAAATGAAAAGAAGAAGAGGGCTGTGGGTGCATCCTCCCCTGATTTGAATTGTATTTTGAATTTGGTGAGCATGAGAGGTTAATCCTGCCTATTATCCCACTGGTTGTCTGCTGGTGAGTCACACCATTTCGAAGGTCAAAGTTCAGCCAAACTGAACTTTGGTGCATAGTCAAAGAATGAAAATGTTACTTTTTTGTACCTTGTGAAGTTTGAATGGTTGTGAATTTGAGGTCAATCTTTTTTTTTTTTTTTTTTTACTACAGTGTGACTACTCTCTGATGCAATGATACTGGATATGCCACTATGATATACATCCGACTGGAGGAAAATAAAAAAATCTAATGTAAGCTTTTGGGTAGACCAGAATGCTAGCTAACAGGTGGCACTCAGCCAACCAGCCCATGGTTGCCCTACCAGGTCAAAATTTTCAACTGCCAAACATGCAGAAGCATCTCAAACTATGGTAATACTGTTAACTGCTATTGTGTAACCAATGACTGTTAAATACAACTACTATGAATGATTTATTTTGGGATCTGATATGTGGTCATACTGCACAGTGTCCATAAGACAAGAGCATTTATAAAAAACATAATGTTAAATATTATTCTATATTTAAATGTGTTGACAGTGATTAAAATATGTAGCAAGTGCAGTGGACTGGCGGACTGACAGTGGCTCTTTTCAGTTTAGTAGGAGCACTTGAGTAATACAACTCTCTAACGCTCCTACGCTTTCTAGTTTTAGGAGCACTTTAACAGCACAAAATTAGTTTCCAACATTACTTTTGCCAAACCTTTTATCTCTAAATGTGAAACAATCATCTTTCTCAAAGTTTACTCCTAAATTGTCCACCTAATAGCAATTAGGAGTACAGACCAAGGTGGATTACTGCAGTAAGCTTTTTAAGAAACACTTCTGTTTATCTTAGAAGTGAGAAGCCCATTATTTGTTAGGTTTACTCATAAGTTGCCAGTGAGGGGCCTCAAGTGAAATTACAAGTGAAGGGCCTCATGACCTCAACATTTCTTTTGTGAAGTTAGTCCCAAAACACACACAGTAAAACAAAAGAGCAGACAGCACAGAATAGTTTAACATGGAGTAATAATATTAAATATGATTACAAGGCTGTGGTGAATACTTGATCCTTATTGGTCAAACACACCATTGGCAGTTATCAACGCTCCATCCTATAACGGATGGTGAAGTATAAAATAACACACAATTTGGTGACATTTCCATCTTATTCATTTGATCTGTTGCTGTTTTTATTCAAAGTTCTCATAGTTTTGGCAGGCTATATCTGTGTGTTTTTAAATGCGACCTAACTTTTCCCTCAATTGTGTGCTGATTTTCTCACACTGCCCTCAAACTTGTAACTGCACATGTAATTTCAACGTCCCAACACTGTATCCAAAACTGGACGTTTTATTTGGGTTTGGGTCGTGCCGGCATTGAGATTAACTCTTTCTGTATCTTCATAATGTCAATGACTGCTTAAGGAAGTGCATAACTGACAGGAAGTCAGAAGAAAGACAAAGTGGTGAAATTCAACAAAAAATAACTCTCACCCAAAGTGAAACCTTTGGAGCCTGGCAGCTTTTTCCAACCTAATAAGTTAACAATTTATATGCCCAAATATCAATATATCTTAATAAATCTTTGCATTCATCTTCTCAAATATAATTGAACATCACTAAACTTTTAACAGCAACCATTGAAAATTAAATTACAAAACGGCTGGAAATTGTGTGAGTGACTGTTTGGCCAGTATTGGATACCGTGTCTGTATTTGGCTACTGTTCTGCTAATTACTTCTGAATAATGACCACCAAACTGCACAATTAAGCATGACATGACTGTGCCTAGTTTTGTGAATCTTTAAAGCTCAGTCTACCAGTAATACAATAATTTTAAATCAATATTCCGTGACAGGTTATTAATTTAATTTATAAGCACCTGTGTAATATGTGTGATAATGTACAGATAGCTCGTTATTATCACACCATAAACCCTAACATGGTGACCAGGACCTGTACACAAAGCTGATGGTTCTTGTATTGCCATAAAGGAATTTATTTTGAACAAATAACCAGCTGGCATCCTTAATCCAGAATGTCGAACAGAACATAAACTGTTTCGCATGTAAGGGAGATGACAATTATAGGTGTAAGACTCATTATTAATCAAAATTAGTGGCAGAATTAATTAAAATTGTGTTTGATGCATTTCACTATCACGCGAACAGTGGCTGCTTGCAGCCTGCAGCCCCCCCCCCACGCACTCTCTCTCTCTGCACAGCAGACACTGCAGTGCTGCAGGTACTGAGGAAGCCTTTCCTCCCTCCCCACCCACTTTGCAAACACAAACGAGGCTTTGTCTCCTCATCTTGACGGTTCAACTGTTGAGTAAATAAAGACCCTGGGGTGGGGGAAATGACTAATGTTGTCGAAGGGAAACAGTAAATTCAGAAAGGTACAGACGGCAAAACCGCATGAAAACAAGCAGCAGCGGAAACACTTCACTTTTAAAAGCCTCACTGAGACCATAATTGCCTCTCTCTTATTACAAATGGAATTTAACTGAAAGCTGCATTGTTTCTCCCGGTGGCCCAAAACTTAATTCTGTATTTATGTCGCACTATCTGTGTCTCTCCCTGTCATCCTGCTATTCCACTACATGCTGATGTATGACTATGATGCAACAAAATTAGCTATCAGCTGCAGGAGGAAGGCCAGTGCTATAGCTGGACACCAAATCTGCTTTCTAATAGTGATAACCAGCGACAGACAAGATGGCACTGATTTCATTAGAGTCATTACAGCAAGCCGTTAGCCAGTTGACCTCGATCAAAAAAATATAATACAACAGAAGAAGGTGTGAATAGGAAGGAAGAGAAAAAAAGACAGAGGAAGGGAGAGAGAGAGAGTGAGAGAGATCAGTTAAAGCAGCGAGTCTATAGCAATGGTTAGTACAGAGCTGCATGTAGGCTCAAACTGTTGCAAACACACCCTAAACACACACACATACACTTTGTCACTGTAAAAAAAATAAACCACAAAATACTTAATATAATCTTATCAAGCCATTTATTCCAGTATGGGGTCCTTTAAGTTTTAAGGTAAATGCTAGTTTTTGCTCTCCATTGCTCACTGATATAAAATAATGCTGCCTTACAGAGACAAAGAGGTAGGAAATGTTCGCTGGTGCACAGGATATGATGCCTTTAATGTTTGACTGGAATAAATAGAAGAACACTTGGTAATCACCTGAGCAGCAGTAGAGGCTGTGGCTAAATAAGGAAGAAAGAAAAAAAATACAAGGTGGGGGAGTCTCAATCAGACCACAGCAGTGACAAGATTTTGCCAGAATGAATGAATGAATGAATGGATGAATGAATGGAACTGGGGCGAGGACCTTGAAGTAAGGCAGATTACTCCATGAGATGTCATCAAAATAGTAATGTATCAATAGTGATTCATGACATTTCTTGAAACAGGTTAACTGTAAAATCTTGAAACAAAATCATGAGCATTAGAAACCTATGAAACCATCTCTTTTTTTTAATCTCTGAAATCTACTAACACTGGACTAAATACCAGTAAGGATGCATATTTTTATGGTTGTAAAGTGTAAGTATGTGTATGTGTGGATCCTGAAGAGGCGAGGGGCAGATGTTGGGAGGTTTTAAACTATCCATGAATGTTACACACAGAGAGCAGGTGCGGTGAAGAGTCAGCAGAAAGATGCTCAGCAGACCTGTCACTAATAGCAGTTAATACAACCAGCGTGTCTGAGAGAAACAACCACAACCAATCACCAAGCAGACAACAGCTCTAATTTCATCACACAAGCCATGGCAACACAACTGGAGGCCTTCTGTTTCCTCCAAACCACCTCAACACACTTACACACACACATACACACACACTTATCATACATCAATGCCCGAACAAAGGGGGTGTGGGGTTTGTGTGCTTTGTTTAATGATGTAATGCCTCACTGGCTCCTTGCCCCCTCACCACTGATTCCTTTGGGCTAGCAGGTTGGACACTGATTCTGTCAGTCTTAATTTTTAATAACTGCAAGGTTTTAGAAAGATTAATTAGACAAGACTTACAGCCTTTTCTATTTGACCATAAAAACAAAACAATCTATCAAAAAACCTGAGATTGAATGGAGTTAAGAAAAACAGAATCCTTTTAGTTTGGGAACATGAGGTTAAATTATTTTCATTAAAGCGAATGTAATGGAAAAAACAAAACAAAAAACAACAACAACAAAGGGTTTGTGTTTGAGCTGTTGTATTAACCTTGCTACACACACCAGTGTAAACACCCATGTGTATCAAACCGATTGTGAAAAGTAAAAAAGAACAACAAAAAACTTAAAACCCTAACTATCAATAGTCCTGCGCTCATCACAATTCATGACATTTATCTTATCAAGATTGACTCACTGACTACGTTTACATGCACACCATATTCCGGTTCGGGTCAATATTCCGGCTAAGGTAACTGCGCTGCGGTCACCACTATCTTATGTAATGCGACACTCAGCCGCGGGGGGCAGCAGTATGCGTATAGGTGTCTGGTCTGCCTGAAAAACAGACGAAGAAGTCTTATTCTTCTTTTTTTTCTTCTTCTGTCGCTATTTCTATGTTTTCTCCCATCGATGTCCTCCATGATATTTAAGTCTTTCATTAGCTGAAGGCAGACTGCAGTCTCCTGGCTCTTGCTGCTGTTTGTCATGCCGTTTTCGCCGCTTGCAGTAACCATAGCAACAAAGACGCCATAAAATTCCTTGCGTGTTTACATGACACGTGCGCAACCGGAATATTGCGAATATTCTGGATAATACAGGAATAAGGTGTGCATGTAAACGTGCTCACTGTCCAGCTTTCCTTCGACTAGATATCGGCAAAGACAAATCTATCACACTGACCTAGGAAGCCAAAAAGAAGTAACTGCCATCCATCCATCTTTTCCATTGCTTATCTGGGACCTTGTGATGGTTGCAGACTGAGAATGGCAGACCAAACATCCTTTTCTCCACCTGCCAGCTCCTCCTATGGGATCCTGAGGTGTTCACAGGCCAGCTGGGATATGGAGAGCTCCCAGGGTGCTCTGGTTCTCCTTACAGTTGGATGTTCACAGAATACTTCCCCAGGGAGGTGCCTAAATAGATGCCAAAACCGCCTCAACTGACTCCTGTAAGTTCATTTTGCCACTTGTATCTGATGAAAATGGCTTTTTGATATTTTGACCAGTAAATCTAGCTTTGCCCTCAGGCTCAGCACCCTCATCCCCACGATGGTGTTATACAACTGCCGCTGAAACTGCTGCGCCATTTTATCTCTGTCTCATTCCATTTTACCCTTAATCAAGAACCACACCCAGCATAGTTGAGCTTCTCTGCTTAGAAGTGACTTAGAAGGGACAATCCATCTTTGTGCTACTTTGTACCTTACCACTGTGGACTTTCCAGTGACTGTTTCCAGGGAAATAGCTGATGCCCTGCTGTGAATCTTCCGGTTGTCCACACCTACAAGACCTCCTTTCATCAGGGTGGCCTCCCTCAATGATGTCTACAGTCAATGTCTATAGTCAATTTCTATGGTTGCTACCATCACGGGCACCATTAAGTGTCCTTTGGAGCTGAGGCTGTACATGGAAGCGAGCCCAGCTGTATCTAGCTGGTATTGCTCCACCTCCTGTACAAACTCTGGCTCAGTCCTCCCTAAAGAGGTGATGTTACACATACTGGGAGACATTTTCCATAGCCAAGGTCCAGTCTGCCAAGGCCTCAGCTTCAATGCAACTAATAGTATTCATAGTTAACGTTGCTGAAGGTAAAGGTAGACCACAGTGACTTGATAAACTTGACTTAAGATTGACTTAACAGTGACTTAAACTTGATATTTAAAACACAAAAAATAATTTCTGCATGTTACCTCTGTATGGATGAAAATCTCTGTCTATGTAATTTCAAATCTGTGTCAATATGAAAACTAAACTAAATGCATTTTATTAGGAGGTGAAAAAAACTCTAAAAAGAGTTTGGATACTTGAATTGGAACAATTTAACACTTAATCAAACTTTTCATGGACCACAGATCCACTGAATAATGACATTAAATGGTATGGCACTGCAAAAAAATAAATAAAGAAATAAAAGATAAAAAATAAAAAAATATATCAAAAAAAATATATATATATATATACATTATCAGTTTTAAGTCATTTTATCATTTTATCTCATATTCAGTCATAAATCTTGTTTTACTTGAAATATTTATTCTAGCAAACTCTTAAACCATTATTAGACTGTAAAAACCTGCTGACCCCAAAACTACACAACCACTCAGCAGACAAGGAGAACAGGTGAGGTAAAACAAGTGATGAGGAGTAATGAAACAGTTTGGTTGGGAATTACATAAGCCAGCCATTCTATTTTTGGCAAGTGAAGAACATTTGGCTGTAAAATAATGGATGGAGTATGTCCCCATTAGGCCTTGGTCTAAAATGATTGACAGTTCAGTTGATAATAAGTCATTACATACATAGATGGTACTGCGCTATCAACCAAATAACTTCTGGTTTCATTCCAAATGGCAATTTATCCATTTCTGGGGGAAAAAAATGCTACCTGTCCATTGCTCAACATTTGAAGCAAACACATTCTGTTCACTGAAAAGATAAGATAATAGAAAAGTTGTTAATAAAATTAGCAATAACTTCAATATCCAAAGATGACTTTAATTTTCATGCAAACAGTTACTCTAACAGAACAGATAAGCTTTATGTCTGATCCCTTCCATTTTTTCACTCCTTAGTAAGCAAAGCAAATCCACCCAGTGACAAGTTATCTCTGAACTGGAGTCCTTTCAGGGTTGTCTAACGCTACCGGGACGCTTTCTCTCGGGACGGGCACACAGCACGGGGCCATTGCTGGCCGCCAGCCTTATCAGCAGACTGCTGTGCCTGCACTGGCCCTGAGGCACTCGGTGTACTGTCTGTTTTTTTTTTTTTTTAAATTCCCTTACACTGATTAGGACAAGGAGAGAGCGGAAGAGGCACACGGAATACCAACAACACACAGTACTCAATTACAGTTACAATTACAATTCACATTTGGCAGACTCCACACATGATTGCACACATACAGAAACACACACAAGTTGGGTGATAGTTGTCTTCATGAAATCCTCTGTGGTGAAGTGCAAGAACTCATGATACAATTGATGGTAAAATGGTCATTATGTACTGGGGAAAGAAGGTGAAGGATAGAAGAAATAAAATTGAAGAAAGGTATAATGAAAATAAATAAAAATTTATAACATCTTTGTACACTGCAAGAAAATTCCATCTTAACAAGTCACTGAGTCTAATTTCAGCCTTAAAATGTTAAAACAATGTGTAAAATGTGTAAAAATCTGCCAGTAGGATGAATTAGCATTGTTTCCAATGCTAATTGACTTGTTTCTGGAATTTTCTTAAATCATGTGCCATTTTCTTGATATTAGTGTGATTATCTGCCTTTTTCTGCCTTGTTCTTGATCCCAGAAAAAAATCTCAAAACAAGTGAAACTACATTAGAAAGAAGTGGGATTATCTCATACAACTGGCATATTTTGTTCACTGATTTTTAGAAAAACAAAATATTAAGTCTGAATCTGAGACTAAATTACTTATTAAAATGGAGACCTTTTGCATTGTAGCTTGGAGGAATCTGGTTCTGTCGCAGGTAGATAAAGGCACAAAGAGAGAACAACCGCCAGGCAGGGTAGAAGGAGAGTGTGATACGAACAAAACAGACACACATCAGGTATTCTGGTGCCATGACTTCCCAGCGGGCTCTGATTAGCCCAATCAATCTGAGCACAGTGCATGCATATGCATATGCAAGCCCATATGCATCCACTCATGCATACAGACAGAGAGATGCCTAATCAAGCAAGAGTCTAACAGAGAGATCCAGTTTGCATTGTCAGTAATTAATTAAACTCATCTGCTAAGTGACACATTAATCAAACATTTCATTTACTGTGGCCGGCTGCTCGTCATTTTTGTTGTAACTACTATTCCCGGCAAAGAGCTTAACTGTGCCTCTCAGACATTACCTATTGCTATTAACGTGTATTATCATGCTACGCTGTGGTGATTGCATGGAAAAACAAAAGCAGATGATAAAAAAACGTAGTTGCGTTAATTTGGCAAAGCAATCTTTAAGAGGACCATAAACTGAAAGTGGAAGTCATGAGAACACTTCTCCAGCTAAACAGAAAAATGAAGTTTTGTGTAGCTTCTCACGCTAGAACAATGTTTTCCCTGTGTTTTGCTTTTACTGCTCAGCACTATTTTGTTGGATGTATCGGGGAAATCATGTGGACACACTCCTTAAAGGAGGGTATTAGAGTCTTTTAATCTAGTCAAATCAGTTTTTATTTGAAGAACCACAATGAATAGCCCACCTGCTTAAATAACTCACGATGCAGTTAATCTTTCTGACTGGCTGAGGGAAGTTTTGACATTTCATCAATAACTATATCACTATATTTGAATAATGTTAAATATGTGTCTCCATACATTGATTTAGTCAAACCTCTCACTCCCAAACCTAAATAACTCAATATACACATTCGCTGGTTCAAATGCCAACATATTAACATCTGGCAGAGTGTGTGCGAGGCTGAGTGTGTGGTTGCATGTTTGTGTTTGTGTGTCTGTGTGTGTTGGAGCAGAGATCCAAATAACCTAGTTAATGAAGAAGGAGACGATGATGATGGCATTTGTGGTTGCGAGGTAATCTGATACCTCTGATAGCTGTGAGGGGAGGCATTACGCATACAAATGGCTTTTTATCAATCTGTTGGAAAACACCGATCACGAACAAGCAGCTTAACACAGCACCATGCGTGCACACACACGCACACACACACAGATAAACACATAAACGCACGCATGCACATACACACACAAACACAAACACAGAGCAAAGTATCAGGCCACCATATACAATGAAACACGTGCAGAAACATAGAAAAGAGCACAAACACACAGACAAACGACACATAAAATTGCTCCCCTAGCTTTGCTGATGACTGAAGTGAGAAGCGATGGCGTGCTCGTGAACTCCCATTGATTCCACTTGGCGGAGGAGCTCCCGCTTCATTAGGCCAAGAAATTAAAATGT
>OMLB01017010.1:0-18825 GCA_900302555.1 Myripristis jacobus
AGTGATGTGGAGGAGAGGAAGAGAGGGAGGAGAGGGGATGAAGGAGGAGGAAATGATGGAGCAGGGAGAGGGAGATGAATGAAAGAGGGGGAAAGAGGGGGAAAGAGGAGGCAACGGAGAAAAACAAAAGGTGGTCGGGGATAAGTGAGCGTCCTATGCGAACACACCGCAGGCCCATGAATCTTAACTGTGGGATATCTGGAATTCAGGCTCGATCGCTCAGCGGAAATTAACCAGAAATAGAGGAGGGGGGAGGGAAGGGTGTAGCAGCGTCCAAATGTAAAAAAAAAAAAGGACAGTACATGCTGCTGCAGTCCTTTCCGTTCTGAGAGGAGGACTTTGTAGTTCCATCGCTGCGTTACGCAGAGGCGAGCCCTGCTCATTCTCACAGCAAAAACTTTATAAATACCTCAGCAAAAAGGAGATGAATCATGATCCCCTGCGTTGGCCAACTTCCTGACATTCAAACGTAAACTGCAGCAGAATTTGTTTGGGATTTCTGTTTGGATGGATGGTTTAAAACCGGGGTCGATCCATGAAAAAAAAAAGCCAAGACGTTTTGTGTCATATCTGCTTGGTTAAGTGAGGGAAAGATAAGATACAGAAGACAGAGGCGATGCTGTACAAAAGTGGTACAATAGTCATTTACACACGGGGCGCTGCCCCTGCGAACAAAGCCTGCTTGTTTCAGCCCTTATCTTTCTCTCACTATCAATCACACCTGTTTAAACTCGGTCACCCAGGTACATATTTAACTGTGTGAAATGAGGGACTTTACAGGCTGCAGTATGATTTCCTGTTCGCCGCTCGCACAGCCATGATGAACCCTGCATGCTGACGTGCAGCGCTGACACATTCAGGTCCTTTAAATCGGAAGCCCTCACATAGTTTCTCCTCGCTTTGGATCATTCCCGCAGAAACGGGCTTAACGTTGTTTTTCATGATTGTGTCATTTGTGGGCACAGTGATCGACAAGAAGTGAGCCCGAGCTTGCAAAACAAAAGTCACATGTACGCATTAGCAGCAAATGTGACTCCAGGCTTCTTTAGCTTCTCCTTATCATTACACCTTGTTCTTTGGGGTTATCGTTTTTTGTCTGAAACGCACATTTTGGACCCTAAAATGCATGAAAACACCTGTGCACTCACTGAGATAACATCACAAGGAGCTCGTTTGACCGGCAGAGAGTGCACAACTGTGAGCAGTGTGGGAGGATGTGGTTGTTTGCAGTCCAGCCTGCAACCTCTTGCAGGGTGGAGGGCACTGGAGGGGGTTTCCCATAAGTCTGAGCATGTGTCCAGTCAGGGGGAGGAGGGGGCTCATGAGAAGACAAATGCGATGAATCAGTGTGGTTAATTGTTTGTGCACCGGGGGCGACATATGGTCCAAACCACAAGGGGCCGACACGTCACGTCCTCCTGAGGAAAGTCAAGGTGTGTGTGTGTGTGTGTGCAGCATAGCGAAATCAATGCTCATATTCTCCAATTACATTTCAGGGATAGCGCACTACCTCATATGGCCTCATATACCCCAACATGTGGAGCAGCATAATGGTCTAAATGTTAGCAGTGAGCATTCCTGTCTTCCTCCAGGCCTCGGCATGCTCACAACGTGACTGAATGTGGGCGGAGCCAGCAGCTGCCAATGCATCGATGTCATGCTTTTGTGCAGGCACATCTTGTACACTGCTTAGGTTTGGGGGTTTATGATGTTACATCGAAACAGCGGGCTAACATGGTTAACCAGGGAAAGTTAATTAACAGTAAAACTCAGGAACATGACTTCAGCCCCTGATCAGTGATGCAACACACTCTCTGAGCATCTTTTTATACTGCAGTCTTTCAAAAAAAAAAAAAGGTTGTACACAACAGGGAAGCTTTGACGGTAAATCTGCAAAACAAGGAAGGCAATGGAATGTGATTGGCCGGTGTCAGCTGAAGACCGCAAAAACTTCAGTCTCAGTAAACAAGCAGGCAAGCATGTTGACCCTCCTCCCGTCAGCTGACTCTGCCTGGCTGCTCAGCTGTAAAGGAAATCGATGGACTTGCTGACTTGGTGAGTGTGTCGCTTCTGGGTTTGGATACCCAGCTCCAACAGAGCATGTGGGGCATCTGAACCGCTGTCACATAAAAAAATAATTCCCCAAAACCTGGCACACAGACGACGATTAGTCCTCTGCACAAACACAACACAGCCCTGGCACTGCAATAATGCACAGAAGACCTTTCTAATTTGCAGATAATGACTTTTGGTGACACTTTATAACAATCATTAATAAATGTAGTGTAGTAAAAAGTGCAATATTTTGCTCTGAAATGAAGGGTTAGAGTCCGAGTTATGAGCAAAGCCAGATGCCATGTCTCTATTTGTGTGATAAAGGTGCTGCAGAAATATTTTACCCATCAAGAGCCCAGCGCTTCCATTTTCACAACATTTACATATTAAAATCATGTTTATTACATTCAGTTTCTTATCAGGGGCTGTATAAAGCACCCAGTTTCCCCCTGCTCAAATAAAAACGTGTCAAGTTTATTCACTCGTGCGTTATCATTCTGTTTCACTCATTGCTCCCCTGTAGACCAAATCATAAGCAGGATGGTGTTTGTATTCAGCTGGTTATTTCTGGCTGTGAATGTACAGTGTTTTATCAGGCAAGAGCAATATTATGATCATGCACTGCAGACATAACAGTCGCTGGTTGTGTGCAGCTGCATGTTTGGGGAATCTCATTTCCTGCATGAGGCACTGCAGTGTGTGTGCAATGTTAAAAAAAAAAAAAAAGAGAGAAAAGTGCACTTACTTACACACAATCACACTGCGCTTACTCGCCAGGCCAGAGTAAAGAAACAGTTTATTTAGAGTGTAAACTGTTGACCCGACGTGGTGTCGTCCAAGAAATGAATTTGGGTGGACACTGGCACGCACGAGCACACACATTAACCGACAAAAAGACGGAAACACACACACACACATACGCACACATGCACGCACAGTTCCACTTCAGTCATCTGTGATCACCCTCAAGGTTGTGATGGGTGGGTGTGTGACGGGGGTGGAGGCTGCCATCCTTCCCCATTTCTCCACCCTGCCTCACACACACGCACACACACACACACACACACGCCCTGCCAAAAGCATTCAGCACCAAATCAAGCTCCATCTTACTCATCCTTGAGGACTAAGCATCGCAGCATGAATAATACAGTGCCAGCCTTTAGCAGCCTGTCACATGTGCAGGTTTTGCAGCGCTCCTCCCTGGTGCCACAATGAAGCCTCATGCGGGGAAAGTGACAAAACTGAGGGGGAAAATGCAATTCTCATCATCCCGGTCACAGCAAACTGAATCAAACCGTGTGGGCCGAGACAATCTGCCGTTATCGCCACTGAAAACAGAATACAATTGATGATTGTGCACCGCAGCAACAAAGAAAAGCTATTTGATCGGCCGTGGAATTCATTTGAGAGAGTCAACTGAGGAATGAGTGAAATCGCAGTTTCTGTGATACTGCACCATGTAGAAAATGAAGTGCATTATTCTGTTTCTTGCCTTTTATTTCACTGTGAGCTCATGCACTCTCTCACAAACACACACACACACACACACACTTGTGCCTAGTGTGAATCTTTTTGGGTTGGAGATGGGAGCTGACAGGGGATGTTACCATGTTGTCATGAGGACTTTAAAAGGAAAGCTCCCCTCCTCCTTATGATTTCTCAAGACGAGACACTGGGTGGGGCGGGGTACTGTGTGTGTGTGCGTGTGTGTGTGTGTGTGTGTGTGTGTGCGCGTGCTCATGCATACAGTGTGTGGCGTGGTCTGCACAGGAGGCGGAGACAAAAGCAGGATGTGATACAGCAGGACTTCTACTTCCTCACACGGCCCCGATGCAGTCACCGCAGAGCGGAGAGCGCCACCTCATGGCGGCCCGGCCTCACAGCGCCACCCTTCTGGTAAAATTCCATTCCCACAGATAAGGAGAGGCACAAGTGCAGACAGGCGGCACGGCCCGCAACAGAGAGGCAGGGCAAATGATTTGATAAGACCTGAGGAGCCTTGTGTGTGTGTGTTTTCAGGAATTCCAGTCATCTGTGCAGAAAAAAAAGAAGAAGCCCTGCAGTGTGTTGGCTGCTGAAAGAGTTTTTTTCCTCTCTTTCTCTCTTAAAGGCTCACCGAAGGCCCAGAGACTCCACCCATCTCTGTCTACACTCACACACACACACACACACCATTTTGCAGAGAGCTTGATGTTTGAGATGCGACTGATCCGCAGCTCAAGCCTAAGCTGCTGTAAATCATTGAGGCAAGAAAGTGGCCTAAATATGAGACACCCTCGTGGAACTGAGAGGTCAAAGGTTCACTCCCCCCAGCATCCCTGCTGAAGTGTCTCTGAGCAAGACTCTGAACCACACAGCCTCTTGATCCACATTCTCTCACTAGATAAGAGAATCAATGCTGATATAGGTAGATGGAAAATGTAAAATTGCAGTCCAGGCGTGTGTGAACCCGTCCCTCCTATATGGATGAATAATGCATCCTGAAACTGATGTTGCACGCTGCTTGCTCAGAATGCCAACGTCGACGGATGCGCCAGTCCTTGGCCAACACGCTCAGACAGAAAAGTTAAACATTAACGTTGCTAAAAGCCTCCTAAAAGCATCGGCTTCCTGTTGGGCTTTTAGAAGCCACTGTTTAAAGACATCAGAGCCAACAGCTATTAAGCTAGGAGACACCAAATCAATTTTCCCTCAGGCTTTCCACAGCTATTTGGCTGCAGCTGAATAAATCTTGAAAGCAAATTTCTAATACAAGATCAAGAGGGTGATGTCACAGTAAGCAACGCTGTTTTGTGCCAATAAGTTACATAATGGCACACCGCTCATCTGTTCTGAGTCATGAGGCCTTGGATGTTGGATTAGGGATAATTACACATATGAATTTACTATGGAATGTGGTACCGTGGATTCAGGTTCATTCAGGTATAAAAGCTGATTCAGGTTTAAGTTCAGATTAAGCCTCCCAAGTCAACTTTCCACTCATTGTCAATGGGGACACTCCCAGGCAGTCCTGGTAGCGGCAGATTAGAAGTTTTACTCTGTACTCCAACTTTGCTTCTTAGTGTTCACACTTATTGTTAATGGCATCAAAATATGTAATCATACATCTGAACATATGATAAAATACATCATGCACACTTATTATGATTGTTTAAAGTGGATTTTAGTGGGTTTTTTTCCCTTTAATTGCAACCCAAATCTGGCCACCATGCAGTGAAAACACTTAGTTATTCCATTCCAAAGACATTACACGACTCCACGTGCCGATATTGCATTAACCCGCAATGTCTACACTTTCCATGTGCATGGCATTTCAAAGTGTGTGGCATTATTACAATTTCCCATTGGCTTTGGGGGCATTTGTAGCTTTTAAACCCCCAAAAAACCAGCCGTCTGTTTACATGGAAACATTGCTTCTCACACTTTAACAGCCCTGAATTGTTGTCAACACATTTTCATCTTTTTTTCCAGAGAAACTTGCGCTTTCACAAGAAGTGAAGGACTTGCCTCATCTTGTAGGTGCATACTTTAGCTTCATGGCTGGAGGCCTTGTTCTCTTGTCGGTGTCTGTTTTTACACGCTGTCATACGACCACCACCACAGATTTTCCATTACAGCCTAATAAATCACCACTCAGCATCAAAATCATCCAGCAGAATGTAATATATACCCATACCCATAAATATATACCCATGAGAATGCGGCATAAACTGTAAACTAACTTGTTACATATAAACAAAACAAAAAAAGTCTGTCTTTGCTGTTACTATCCATACAGAGAAAAGAGAAATCATACACTTTTATTATGAAGTCTTCAGAATCTCACAAAAAATAACCACAGTAATCATAAGTCACTTCATAAATACCATATATTTTAAAATATCTGCAGGAACATTTGATTGTGATGCTATAAGAGGTGAATATCCCCATAATAACAATACCATAGGAATGTCATTTATTTATATATATATATTTTTGTTTTATTGTTTATTAAGAGTAGTAGGACTGTTAATCTGCCACTCAGCAACACAACTGAGAAATTTTTTGGCATTAATTGCCATTATGCAAAAATACTGTCACAACATATCTATGGCACAGATGAAAAATGGAAATGCATATTTTCCATGGAAACAGATGTGCACAGTTAATCTTAGACAAGCAAGGAGGAATCTTAATGACAACAACATCAAACAACAACACATAAGAGTAAAACAAAGTCCTTACACATGAAAAAACATCTCAAGAAGCTCTAAGTAGTCTCAGTTTCATGATAAGGGCTTTGGCAGAAACCAGCCCTAACTGGTCAGGATGTGTGAGGATGCAACGCCATCTAGAGGACATTTGTGTAACTTCTCATTCCCCTACTAGGCAGTGGAATCCAACATGGCTGCTTCCATGTAGACGGTGTGGGATTATGTGTGAAATAGCTGCAGAACGTGAGGGAGCTGAGGTAAAAAACCACCACCACTCACAGATAAATATTTTATAAGACTGTAGAGTTACTCAAACACTGGAACATGCTGCTGTGCAGGACAAGAGACTAACATCCTGCCTGTGCAGCTTGCAGCCAGTTGTGTGTGTGCAGTTCTTTCCTGATGTTGGTGTTTAAGTGTACAAAGGCAATTAGGCGTTTAAAATCAAGTCTGACGTCACTAATTTGCAGTTGCTACCTGGGGAAATTTGGCCACAGCAACTCTAGATACAGCATGTATGTAAAACAAAAAAACAACTACATTTTTGTTATCACAGCATCTTAGATGAGTCACACCCTTTTCCTTCCCTCCGTGCAGCTGGCATGGATGCAAAACAAATCATCCACTGCGCTCGTCAAATTGAGAAATCGACCACGGACAGAAGCTACGGCAGCATCGTGACTCTCCTCGGTGACCTTGACAAGTCTTGCATCGCGTCGGAGCAGCTGCAGACCACAGACATCGTCCGGGTGCTGTACAGGCTCCTGAAGACCTGCCCTGACGCCAACGTGAAGAAGGCCGTCAAACGCTTGCTGTCTAAGTGGAAGAAACAGTACAGCCAAGATGCGTGTGGCACAAAATGCACAGAGGATAGTCAGGATCAAGACGCGGCACTCCCTTGCAGGGTTTCTCTTGCAGATGGCATTGATGACAAAGCAGTTTCCAAGCAAGGGGATCCCCAGAGGGTGAAGGCAACTGCAAAACAAGAGCCATCACCTTTAGTGGCAGAAGATGAAGAAGAGCCTTCTGCAGCTTCAACCCTCCACGCACTTTCACAGGAACACAAACCTCTTCCCTCCACTGCAGATCTTGCCTCCCCATCGAGTTTCTCATCCATCAGGCCCAAATGTGTCCAGCTCCTTCTGGGCGCCCTCTCGTCCGAAGCAGCTGATGAAGCCAAAGCTGCAGAGCTGGCTGGAGTCATCGAGCAGCAGATCCACAGTCTCCACAGGGCCAATGAAGCCAAATACAAAGCCTGCGTCAGGAGCAAGGTGGCCAACCTCAGGAACCCCAAAAGCGGACACCTCCGACAGGGCCTGCTGAGCGGCTCCCTGTCACCCGAGGCCTTCGCGCGGATGTCCACGGAGGAGATGGCCGGTGCAGAGCTGCGGCGGCTGAGGGAGGAGTACTCGTCCCAGGGTGTGAGCGAGCGGCAGCTGCCTCGAGGAGTGGAGGGGACGCAAACGAGGAAAATCCGCTGCAAACGGTGCGAGGGGTCGGACTGTAAGGTGACGCAGGTGTCCCGGGGAATGCTCTTCTTGCCGGCGTGGGCGCGGCCCGGCGGTCCCGATGAGGACGCCATGACCTTTGTGACCTGCAACGGCTGTGGCCAGCAGTGGTACCACAGTGGCTGGGTGTGCCTCTGAGCCCACTGTGTGTTGTATCGCAAGTCAAAGACTACAAGACTTGAACTTTTTCATCCACTGCTCTGTTGCAAGAATTTTCTGCTACAGCATTTGATTTGAAAGATTAATCATAATTTCAATAATTGATTCATTGTTTTAATCATTCAACAAGAAAAATGCCAAAAATTTCAAGACCGTGTTACTTTTCCCCATTTATATCGTTATATAATTAATACTTTGGGTTTTTGGCTGCAGATTAGACTGAGGAAGCAATTTGAAGACATCACTTTGGGCTCTACTGAGTTCTCATGAACATTTGTCATTATGTTTGACACTTTATAGACTAAATAACTGATTGCTGGGTGATATGGGCAATATTTGACCATATATCTCAGTGTCAATATTGTGACAATATTGTAAGGATAATAAAACTTTCATATGCTATTTACACACAAGATTTTTGATAAACAGTCATTAGTAATGCGGATATGACGACCAAGCAGGTAGAGGCAAATGAAAGAACAGTAAGTTCAGAAAAGATCATCCCTTTATGGTGATGCAGCCTTTAAAACCAGGAAAAGACAACACACATGCCATTCATGATATCACCATATCCAAAAACCCAGGCGATATCAATTCTCATATCATGATATTGATATAATATCATTATCGGCCTCATTTGGCAGTTTTTGGAATATTTGAGAAGGGCAAAACCTCCAGGAACGTCCACCTCACAGAGCGCACCATCATCCTAGCCCTAACCTTAACCACACCAAAAGCCAGGAGCGTCCTGTGAGGTCGGCGTCTCTTGAGGTCATCGCGTCTGCCGCCAGGCCTTGTGGGAGTATTCATAGGCTTTATCAGTAAATCCATTAGTAAAACCTCTGCTGTGGGATGACCTCCCTCCTCCAGTCAGAAAAGCTGAGTCACTTCTTAAGTCTTGTCTTTTATACAAGTCGCTCACATCCTCGTCTCTCCACTGAATCACATCCCGTCTCCTCGCAGCGCTCTCTAATGGCTCTGAGTCAATCACTTTTATCTGTCTCCTCTCTGACGCTCGTACTTGACTTGCCTCTCTCAGCACTTTGCACCTCCATCATTGTTCTCCGGTTACAGGAACAATGAAAGCGCAACAAAAATCAGCATTTTAACACGTCATTTAGTCTCATTTTCCGTGTTCAAATCTTGTCTTTCTGCAAACAAGTGAAAAAACTCTACCAGTGGGATGAGATAATCCCATGTTGTTTCCAGAATTTCTTGATCCTAGTGGGCTGATCTGCCTTATTCTGCCTTAGTTCAGCATATTTACACTTGCTCCCGGAAAAATTCCTGAAGCAAGTGAAACTGCATTGGAAGGAAGTGGGATAATCACATCCAACTGGCAGCTGTTTTTCACTTGACTGAAGAAAAACGAGATTTTAATGGTGAATTTGAGGCTAATGGAGATTTTTTGCACTGAGCCAACTATCGCCCTGCACTTTTGGACTCACTAGTAGCTCCATATTGTTTCTGGTGGCCTTGGAATTGAAGCGTACTCTGCTGTGGCGCTGCATGTGAGCTAAATACATTTAAAAAAAAAAAAAAAATCAGCCATGGCCACCTACAATATCCCTTTCATTTGGAGCAAAGTGGCTGCAGTGAGATGAGACATGTGACCCGAGAAAACAGCAAGCATGTGAGTCAGTAATCTGCCTTTGGGGTGGATATCCCATGGTGCTCCATTCTCCGTGGAGTCGACGTGGCACAGTGACTCACTTACGCATCGTGATGACATCATATCAAGGAGCCAGAAGCCCTGCCTGGGGAGCTAACCTTTAAGTTGTACCTTACAATTACAGAGGCTTTTATTTGGTTCCTTTTTGATTGTTTTATTTGTGATGGCTTTCCCTGTGTTCATGTTGCATGATCCTGTTTTCTCTCCGTGTGTAGCATTTTTATTGTTAAATGAAAAATAGTTTCTCCACCCTGCACTGCCTCCATTTAAACATTTATTTTCCAATTACTGGACATGTGAGGTCATCAGCCATGAGTGTCATGGCTCGAAATGTTCAAAGAAAACGACTGAAATCTTCTACACTTACACTTGTAAGGTTTTATCATGAAAGCATTTTGATTTATTTTTTTTTATTCTACAAATAGAGAGCAATCAATACTCATGCAAAATAAAACAGGAAGATTAAAGAAGAAAAAATCAAAGGACGACAAGGAAAAAACTCTTGCCATCTGATATATTTAATTTTAAAAGTATTAAGATATTGCTTTTGACAATTCCATATGTATTCTTTATTTATTTTACAAATCCAAAACAATGTAAAATCATTGATTAAGAAGGAAAAAGATGGTTTCATTGCTTTCCATTTACAAATATGTACATCAAAATGATCAAATCAAGTCAACAATGCGTCCTTTAGGTTTTCCTGATTTTTGAAAAAAAAAAAAAAAAAAGCCACAATCAAGTGAAACCCATCATTGCTGCTGCTCTGTGGTAAAATGACATTAGCTTTATACAATAATAAACACAATTTCTGCCAGCTGCAGCAATAATTCATAGAGATATACTCTAATGTCAGCATCATATGAGACTGTTTCGCTTCTGCGTTTGCCTGTGGAGAGTCTCCCCTGGTCCTGACTTCAGTTCTAACATGATATTTCCATCTGTCAGCTCTTAGGGTTTCAGCAGGACAAATTAAGGAAGTCCAACTAGACAACCCCTTGTAACAAAAACCACCTTTGTTCCCACGGCTAAGTGCATGTTTTCAGATATGGAGCCATCCTGTCAGTCACATCGCAGGCTCCTGGTTGTATCTGCTGTGGCATTTCTCTGTGGAGTGTCTCCTTATCTCCTGTGTGCTGTGTGGGAAGAGGGATTTCACCCTTTCAGTCATGGTGGCCTGTCAGCCCCTGACTCACCCTGCACCCATCTCTCCCACACACAGACACAAGTAAGCTGAGGGAAGCAAAATAAACAGCCCACATTTTTATTATTTTTTTAATTTGCATGCTTAGGCAACATGCTTCACAAACTCAGCAATATAAAATCATCCAATTCCAGTTAAGACATTCTGAAATTTTACACAATTTTGTTTGATTTGGTAACATCAGTTGCCATAATAAATCATAACCAGTAGGTTAATTTGCCCACTTATGCCCAGATACCCATCTGACGCACATGAGGGGATCAAAACTGACAAGATCACCATGAAAAAAAAAGAGGCACTGTTGCAACTATTATAAAAATGTGCGGCTGTAAAACACAAATGGCCTCAGTTAGTGTGGCCCGCATGCAGGGAAGCGCATGACACCGGGAGGCGTGACAAACTCGGGTCATATGAGCGTCATCAGCGGGTTTGGGGCCAGAGACAGCGGTGGCACCGGAGCGCCATGTCACCGAGCAGCCGGAGCGCCGCGCCGGGATGGAGGAGACGGATTTAGCCGCAGCGAGCCAATCGTGACCGCGGAAAGTACAAGGTACAGCCGGGGCAAGTGGGGAAATAGGTGTACCTTTCAGCGGCGGTGTTATTGTTAATGCTAATAGTCGTGATAATCGATAAGAAATGCCGTGGGAACGTCGGAGCGCCGCTGTCAAGCCCGGCCCGGTCTGGGAACATCCATGCGTCCATTATCGGACAGCTAGCGTGTGCGGCTAGGCGTCCATTATCGGACAAACCGGTTTACGTGCCTTTTCCTTTATTTCTCATAAAATTCAGAAAGCGACAGAACACATGTCACCAGTCCACGGTGTTTACAGAGATTTTCAAATGTGGGCGCCATATTGTTGTGATGATGCACACCTGCTTTGTAGTGAAAACGATCACATAGCGCATCACCACACGCTAGCCGGGCTTTGGACGCGTATTTTTGTGGTGTCCATGCTTTTAAAGCATATCAGTGCGGGTTCATCTTCATGTTTTCAATAAAAGTGATGCAGGACAGACATAGTATCGGCTACACCATGAATTAAAAGTAAAGAGCGGCGTCCTGTCCGATTATAGACCTCTTGACTTCAGCTAATTAGCAAAGAAACAAAGTGGCGCGTCGGCTACAAACTCAATCATTTCACGTCACGTAAACGACGTGTGAGTGTTTGACGTTGCATTAGCTGTCACAGTGTTGCATTAGACCAACCACGTGAGCTGTGGAGAGCTGTTTTTGTGTTTAAAACGTCCCGGTTGGGTGGTTTTTATTCATCACACTGGCATTTAAGTCCTGTTTGTTGTGGTAGGAAAGGTGTGCCAGCTGAGTCAGCAGGTGTTGTTGTGAAGGTCTGGGTAATGTAACGTCTTGTGCATTTAATGGACTTAATGCCCTCTGCTGTTAATTAGCTCAGGGTGTGACTTGAGATCACGTTGGAGGGAACGGGAAATGCTGCAGGCCCAGAAGTCATGTTGTTTAGAAATAGTTTGGAACAAAAAGAATCTGCAAATCATAGTCAATGGCAGAGGAGCCTCCCCCTTTAAAGCCCAGAGCTTCTGCTGAAGTAGGCACATGACTTTGTGACTGTGTGTGTGTGTCTACTTGTGTGTGTGTGTGCTTCTTGCACAGCACTGCTCCTGATGGGTTTAATGGGCCCTGTGTTTAAATGAGCCTGGGTCCCAGTCCAGTGTGGATCCCAGGCAGACACTGTTTGGCTCATGTATGACCGCTGCCCTCCAGGTCAGGCTAAAGGCCTATTAGCCCTAACCCTCATAGATAAACATCATGATTTCTGCTTTGATGAACACGTCAGCTGTTCCTCCTCATCCTCAAAAATAACGCGTCCTAACAAGCGGTGCATTTGGTGAATCTCACCCTAATTGGCTGCAGACGGCATGGCGTACCCATGTCAGATGTGGAATACTACCATTATTACGCCACTTTAACAAGGGAGTAATCCGATTTGCATGAATCCATAAAACAATACGGTTTGTCAAGCGTGCTGTCAAGCTCCAGAGAAGGCACTTGTGCAGATAAGCTTAGAGCTGGTATTGATGAAATGGCTTTTAAAAGAACAATACTCATTCCAGTTGTTCAGATGTCATGGCGGTCTGCATATTTCCACTAATTTCTGAGTTAAAGCATGTAATAATTAGGTATTTTCTTTGTTGAATTCATTCATTTTTATGTGCTTTTCCAAATGGAACCGAATAATGCTGTAAGAGTGATCCCAGGCCAGTAAAAATGTCTCTTTTGTTACTCCTTGACATAAAAGTATTGGTACCAGAAACTGATGTGGTACCATTAGCTATTGTTTATCAATGGCCGGCTGGCCAAATCAGTGATGGATGAGGCGATCCTGAAACAAAGCACTTTGTCTCTCTGCTCTCTCACATTGAGGCCTGCGGTCGGGAAGCTTTCACACTTTTCAGTCGGGAATGTGAGTTGAATGGCTGCCACCGGCCTGAATGGACACTAAACCCTTAAAAGTGTTTTAGTGTGGCACCAGATTAAATTTGCACTTGAATCCTAATCGGTCAGCGAACAAGGTAACCTTTTCCCAGTCAAATATTTTGGCTAATAGGATTGGAATTACCCACATCTCTCAGTTAGTGAGTGTTGGGTCTGTAAAGTCTTTGTGATGGCCGCTTGGTTGATTGGTGAAGCTAAATATTCTCACGTTCTCTCTCTCTCTCTTTCTGCTGTAGGCCCCAGAAAAATGAATTGTCTCCAGAAATAAAGGTGAGATGTTATTTTTAGATCATTTTTCTGATGGTAGACCTTCCAACCTGTGGCCAAGTGATTGGTCCTGTGATCAGCGTCCATGTGATGCATGACGCTGAGCGTTGAGTGCATAACTAATATTACAGATTCTGTAGGAAACTTGTTAGTTGCATCGGTTAATGACTACACTATAACTGCTTAACTGCATCAGCTGCAGTTAGGATTTTTTTCCAGTGGTCAGTCTGGGATGAAGTGGCAGGTTCAATAAAGTTGTAGACTGGATGGGACACAGACAGTTACTCAGTTTGCACTTGGGTTAAACTGATAAATCGGACTGATACCTGCCTGTTTTGAATATCTGATATCACTAGTTCCACATTTTTCTTTTCCGATGTCAAAGAAACCATTTTTTAAACGATTTTTAATATTTTTTGACAGTGCCTTTCATATTATTTTGCTTTTACAATATTATCTTTATTTTGTCTATTCAAACATTTCATTAAAACAGGATTTATCATCGTGCTAGTTTTTTTTGCCTTGCAATTTTCCAGTCTAAAGATATTGAATATCAACACAGAATGTCAACTATCACCAGCTTACCCTCATAATGTTTGATTTTAAATAAAACTTTGCTTGTTTTCATCAGTTGGGACAGCAGAATCACAATGTGCAAAAATCACCGTATAGATTCTACTGAAATACAGTAAATGATCATTTTGAATGACAGACCAGACCTAGTGTGTGTGTGTTTTATCCTTTTGTGTGATCAGCTTATTTATCAGTGTTGTTTGTTTCCAGGTTCCAGTGTTTCCCACATTGCTGGTGTTCCCGAGCCCCACATCTAACCCTGCCCAACGCGGCTCGACCCGCCCTCCTCAGCCATGACGTCCAAGTCGTCTCTGCTGAAGGTGATCCTGCTGGGTGACGGCGGCGTGGGCAAGTCCTCGCTCATGAACCGCTACGTCACCAACAAGTTTGACACGCACCTCTTCCACACCATTGGCGTGGAGTTCCTCAACAAGGAGCTGGAGGTGGATGGCCGCACTGTCACCCTGCAGATCTGGGACACGGCGGGCCAGGAGCGCTTCCGCAGCCTCCGCACGCCTTTCTACCGCGGCTCCGACTGCTGCCTGCTCACCTTCAGCGTGGACGACGGACAGAGCTTCCACAACCTGGCCAACTGGAAGAAGGAGTTCACGTACTACGCCGACGTCAAAGACCCCGAGAACTTCCCCTTTGTGGTGCTCGGCAACAAACTGGACGTGCCCGAGCGCCAGGTGTCAGGCGAGGACGCGCGGCAGTGGTGTCGCGAGAACGGAGGCCACCCGTACTTCGAGACGAGCGCCAAGGACGCCACCAACGTGGCCTCGGCCTTCGAGGAGGCGGTACGCCGAGTTCTGGCACTGGACGACAGAGCGGAGCATCTTATCCCGACCAACACGGTGGACCTCCACAGGAAAAACCACTCCAACTCCTCGTGCTGCTGAACTCCCGCGCCGCAACCTCCAGACGACTGAGTGCTGAACATTTTAGACTTGACCGGTCACAATGACGCAACAGAAGATCACATGCAGCGATGGCACCCAGCCTCTTGCAACCATCTGGCTGGTTGGGCTGCTGCTGTGGCCTCACGAGGGCTGGGCTGAGGCCTGTGACTCTGCAAAAAGAGGAACTACTTTTGTTCCACTGCGGTCAGTGGTGCAACCGGTCAGCTCCAAATCTTAATTTCAGACTCTTTCACAAACACTCACACACTTGGACTGGACCAATATCAACTTTTTAGGGCTGATACCAATTTGTATGTAGAGTGAAGACGCCAATATTTGGTGGCAGTATCGAGTATTTTTCAATTTGACCATTTTAAAGCCCAAAAAAATTGCAAGTAGTCCACATCTATGTATTATTCACCTCAAGATGATACAGCATTTACACCATGCTGACGTGTTAAACAACAGGAAACGTCTGGAATACATTAGGCTTTTAAATGAGGAACTAATTCATGAACCGTCAGACAATTAAATGAAATAGAATGGAGTTCCACTGCATCGACATGATATTGGAGGCTGACTACATGACTGGCCAACAGTGTTTTATTTAATTAATAGTCTAACTCTACACACACCAGCCACTACTGACAAAATAAGACTTTCACACAGGTATAAATGCTCAGTAAAGAGTCAGATTCAGGTTCTCAAAGGCCACAACTAAAGAAAAAAAACTCTCCAGCTACTGTAACTTGTTTAATTTTAGCCACTGCCTGTCTGGAAAGTTTTAATGAGAATGACTATAATGGTGCAGATTTTTTTTTGTCTACATTCCTCCCTCTGAGATGTGGAGGGCTGTGCTAATCATATGAGGATGAAGTTGTATTAAGTAATGACTTTGATGATTCAGATGTTGTTTTTACAGTATTTTAATTAAACGGTCATCACTTTGTGTTCTGTTGGGGCGACGGTGTTAAAGCAGAGAATATTGTTTATTTGTAAGTTAAATCATTTTTGTGTAGGTGATGCCGTGATGCAGATACGTTGGTAGTTCTTTTAACAAGAACAAAGCTAAACAACTTATTTTTTTTGTCACTACTGAGTCCAAATAAACTCTGTATTTCCTTGAATGAAAAGATCAGAGCGACACTAGATTTTTTCCTTGTTGATTTTGGAGATGAAAGCACGCTGTTTGAGCGCTGCATCCATTTCGGAAAACGATTAAGAAATGAAAATTGTTTTGATGCGTAAAAAAGCACACATCACACACAAAAGTCACATCACTGAAACTTGTACTGTTTTGTAAGCAAAAGTCACTTGAGAAGCTACTGGCCCTGTTAATGATTCATTATAATGAATTAATCATCAATAATTTGGGGGGAAAAAACTGTATATGTATGGCTGAACTCTGAAAGTATGGTTCTCACTATGCAAAGTTGTGCACGCATCTCGACCCAAATCAAATGACTGTAATTGCTCTTTGGCCGTTATGGATAAAGTCCACATGATCACCAAGTACCAACTTCTTTATTGCAAGTGACTGCCACCATTTTTATTGTTTATTTTTTACACTTTGGAAATAAAACAGGACAGCAATGAAACAGGAAAAAAGCAATCTGGTTATGCATTGTGTTACATTCTGAATAATGTGTGTGTGCATGTGTTTATGTGAGTGTGTATATACTCAGTGGTCACTTTATTACGTACCCCTGTACAACCCAATACAAATCAATACAACTGTCATAAAGTTTACTTTTATGATGCTGACAATGCTCAGGTTTTCTTTTTGTCACAGTAATAAAAGTGTTTATTCAGTTCTATGTTTGGCACTGAGCTCATAGTTAGTGCCTCTGTTGTTCTGGAGTGCATTTTATTGAGAGCTGTTTCTACTATTCTGTCTCCCTCATTGAATATGAATAGGGAGGACAAAAAATTAGAAACACGTCCAGTACAAGACCTCTGCAAACTACAACCTTTATGGCAGAGCTGCTGCACTGAACTGCATTAGATTGTGCAGGTGGAGCTCATAAAGTGGCCACTGAGTCTGCATACACACACACACACACAACTGGGTGACAACATTCAGGTGCTGAGGGGCAGTTTGTCCAGCAGGTGGCGACTGTGTACAATCAAAAGCTAGAAGGAACAACGCCCAGTTTGTGCCTGCTGCCTACAGCAAGACGGCACATCTGTGTGGTCCTGTTCACACTGGGACAATCTTGGTGATATTTTGCACCAGAAATATGATTTTCACTTCGCATAAGTGCAATCAAGACAGTCTCAAGCTGAGTCCCAAAAAAGTCTCCTGCAGACATTCAACTGAACATCGACTGAAAAATTTAAACATCAACAAGTGTTCAGTGGATTATCAACAAGCCAGAAATGATACTACATGTCTGCAAAGCATTATTATGGATCCCACAGCCCACATCTGCTGTGATTGGTCATAAAATTTGTTGGCCTGTTGCCCATTGGATAACACAGGCTTGACTTAAACCCTCACTGAGCCATGACCTTAGCATTCACCCTGTGAGGTTTTATCTTGCCCAGAACTCTGGTGGGTTTCATAAAAACACGTCTAAAACGTAATAATGTCAACTAGGCCTACATGTTTATTATAATTCATCAAACAGATGTCAGTATGTTGTTGAAATATAATTTATGACTTTGATATTCTGCTGAACTGTAGTGGATATTAACTTATATCAGTTGACACTGTGCTGATTAAAGGTGGATCAGTGGGTTCATAACTGACTGAGAGCAGCACAATGGAAGTTTTTGCAGCCTAAACTTCAGTTTTCCACTCATTATCAATGGAGCCTTGCTTTGCATCGGTGTGGAGTCCCAGGTCAGTCTTTGTATCGCTGATGAGGAGCTTAATGTATGAGTTTACCATGCGATTTCTGGTGTTAAAGGAGATTATCACACAGATTTGTGGATTTCACTGACATATTTAGTCCCCTTTATGTTGCAAAATCAGTAAACCACAAATTTAGTGACTTCAAAACCTGGGGAACTATGCTGATGGGTGCATTTGGGTTACTTTCTTGCTTATTTAATAGAATCTAACATGAATTTCTACCCACTGGATCCAAACCACCGGAAGAACAGAGGTGAAAATGGCATCATACATCGTTTCTCAGTCTCTGTGAGTCAAAAAAAGGGGATTTTGCAATACGTTGACAGCCACAGTGAGCCTCATACACCATTTCCCTAGTCCCTCTGCTCAAATATACAAATTAATCATTGTCATTTGGCAACTTCTAGTGAGTCTTACTTGGGAAAAAAAAGTTGCCAGTGTTGTCAGTTTCATCTCATCTCGCTGCAATCAAGACTTTAGCTGACATGCAATCAAACTAATGAGGAACACCTTGTGCCAGCAGAGCTTTACTGCTTGGTTACTGCAGGGAAACACTCGGCCAGCCGGATTTACAAACATGGACCATTTTCCCCAATATTTCCTTTAATTCACTTGGAGAGGACAAAATTTGGTTTGAGATGGTCAGTTTGCTGCTGAATTATCATTGTAAGTATTTGTGTGGTATTATTATTGTTATAGCAGACGCTTAAATTCAGTTTAAATCATGATGTGGTGTTAAATGAGAGGTTAAGTTGCTGTACATTATCCCTGACATACTTGAAAGGAAAGAGGAAATAAAAAAAAAGCAAAACCTCAAACACTCCAGAGACCCAAACCCAAGAAAGAGGCAGGAGACGACGGTGTCACGATAATAAAAAATATCGGTTTTACTAGAGAAGGTTACAAAAATCACTATATAGGAGTCATAGAACTATTTCCAACTTAAAAAATAAAACCATAATGAAACACCT
>OMLB01017011.1:0-14048 GCA_900302555.1 Myripristis jacobus
AATGACAAGATTATAGGTCGATTGTCTTGTGCACTGATTACAGGCAGATCCGTTAAATTCCACATAACATTCAGCTGGTTTAACACAAAACTAATTGCACTGATTACCTCAGTTGCATTATCCTCTGCTGGGCTGCCTTGATCAGCCATAATGACAGTAGGTTTAACATGAGCCTGCATATAAGGCTTAATTTAGACCCACAGGAAAAGGACATGAGTGCCTCATTTAATTTGCTATTCCACTAAGAGTTTATCATTTTTAAAGGAGTGTTTGTGTAGTATTTTTTTTACACAAAAAGGATGCTATGGACAGAATTAAAATAACTTAATTTTAACTAGTGATCTGTTTACTGTGACCCCGAAAAAAGAAAAAAAAAACACACCTCCCTTATGCAAGTCACTGTGGAGACTTTCCATATGCACATAAGAATAATGAAAACCATTCAGTAAGTTTCAAAACATAGCCATTTGACCGATGCTATTCATGTGGCCGAAGATCATATCCACAACCGTCAAAGCAATTTTCGATCATTATGATTATGATCAAATTGACCTCCCGAACGTCACTCTGCAAAAATGTAAACATAGGACACAATCAGATTTAGAGTCAGTTTTTCTCCTTTGACTTTTTCATGACAGCACTTTTTTTCATTCGTTATATTATTTTTGGCTGAAGCCTTGCCCAGACTACTCACATATTTGCCTAACCAGGGCAGTTCAGATTAAGGGCCTTATTTTTGTGAAGCTAGGCGCATGACAAGGACAAAGAGGACATCAGCAGAGCCTAATGTTATGTGGTAACATTGATACAGCTTCCAGAAATACCCTGTATACCGTTTTGGAAGAAACAGACCTGGTTTGGATATCAGCGGGTGCCGTCATATCAAAGAAAATACAGAAATGGCCTCACAGTGGTTGGGAAAATTGATACCATCACTGATAACCAAATCCAGAGTATGCCCTTAAGTGTGAGTGGCCCCTTTCATGTGCTGTAACAGAGCAAATGTTTCACGTATGACACCAAATAATTTAGTGGATTATCTGTGGATATTAAAATAACTAGTTATGATAAATGAGAGAAGATCAGTGGAGGTAATAGACAGCAGCTCAGCAAAAGCTTCAACAAAATGTGTGTATTTTGGAGGTCTGTAAACAGTAACCAGCAAGATTTGCCGTGTGCGTTTCAAAACAGGCACTTTTGGTACTTTTTTAAGCCTGTACCTTGTTTTGTTTGTCTTGTTTGTTATAGAATTCAAATGAGAAGAGAAATTTTAGCCACGTATTGTACACATATGCTATACTGCAAACTAGTTATTAAGCTGTGCATAGGTGTTTTCATGCCACAGTGGTCTATTTGTGTTAGTGAGCGATTTCCTGCAGTGCTGTGCTCCATCTGTGTGTCGTGGCACACATTACCAGTTGTGGGATAACAGTCATTCACAGCATTGCCATGTCAGAATAAAAACTGTTGCATGTTGTGTTGTTCCTGCTTTGGAGATTCATATCAAAGCCAAGCTAGTGAAGTTATCCTCAGGAAGGGTTCATAGGCGTTGGAACAGGAATTCATGCACACAGTCACCCCTGCTGCACCTCTCTGCCCACCAAGGTGCAGTCAGAATTACTGTACATCAAGTCAGCAAATTGGTGAGGAAAAAAGGGAATAGGGGACGGGAAGAAATAAAATCTCTGCCCAATGAAAATGCCACTTTTATGGCACAAAGCTCCAGCATCCACCCTGTGCTGTTTTGAAAGTTATTAGGTTTCAACTTTTTAAAGCTTTCCTCCATTCATTTCTTCATTTCTCATCGTGGCAATATTTTCCCCCGTACATCTGACTGAGATGAAGTGTAGGAGTTGAAATCTCACATGAGGCCCAAATGACATGTTGCTCATATGTGTCTGAGGTTATTATGTATTGTGATTTTTTCTTTTTCCAAGTCACTGCTTCTATTTTCAAGAGCCGTGAGCTTTAAAGGATATACACTGTATATAAAATGTATAATCCTAATTTATTTTCATCTATCTTAACCCCTTTCTCTACTCAGGCTAAACCTCACAAAGTAGAAGCAGAGATGAGGGAAAAGGTGTATTGCAGTTTTGTGAAATATTGTGGGTTTTGATTGATTGCTGCTGCATTCATCATTTGCTCAGGGAAGAACAAACAAGTCCAGCCTGCACACAAACGCGGGTCTCCCTGTCGGCGAACTTTTAACCACTGTATTGATTGGTTTTTTGCCCTTTTGCTGTAGTTCCAGTGGTAAAGAAGACTTGGGAGAAAGATGCCTTATTTTTAGAGTACTACAGCGACCATGCCGATCCTTCAATACCAACCATCAATTTAGGTGTACCTAACACTGAACGAGGTAAGTCCTGCCTTTGCAACATCAACTGCTTTGGCCTGTGTTGCAGCCGACAGATGCTGTTGCTCCTGGATCTTATCATCATGTATTAAATATAACTAATAATAAATGAGATATGGTGGTTTTATGTGCCTTGCATGTAATGTTAGTCAAATTATGTTGTTTCTTCTGTGCTTCTTGTCCATCTCTTTATTTATGCATTTGAGGTATTTGTCTACAACCGAGAGCTATAAACTGAGTATTTTCTCACCAGAAGCTTGGCAAATATCTTCTGATGATTCCAAGTCCAAAGACTGGAGGGCTGTTAGGATTTAATAAAGGAGATGTTTGCTCCAGAGCTTTGTTTGTTTAGGAGATGGTGATAAGCTAAAAATAGATCACCACTATAGCGGGGACAGACTGGGACTAAAAACCAGCACTGGACTCTGACCCAGACCCGCCCATGATAATCGGTGCGCAGATACGCCACAGCCCCGGGGAGGGTGTCACCAAGCCTTGATCTTAACTCGCGATACAATACCAGCCAAGATATCACAATATTAAAGAGATATCACAATATCCTGACCTGCATTTTCCTCTGTTGCAGAAGTGCTCTGCATGTTGTAAATGCTACTGTGCTGAATATATTTGTGTTTATGGATGAAGCACAACACCCTGATGTTGCTGACTGGATGTTGTTCCTTATGGCAGATGCAGGGGTGGGTAGAGTACAGAGTAATTCCACTTTAGTAAGAGTACATTTACTGACCCAAAAATGTAAAGGTACCCTGTTAGGAAACTACTCAAGTACGAGTAAAAGAGTCTTCAGTAAAAAAAAAAAAAATACTTTGAGTGGTGATTACGAGGTACATTTGTAGTTGGGTCTATTTTGTGATAAAATAAAGAATTTTCCCCACACGGTGTTTACTGTATCGACTCACAAAAGGTATTCCCCGTGGAGAAATTTAAGAGTTTCTTCTTGTTGAAAGCATTAATTTCTCCCAAGGTTTACACCGTGAATGCTGTGTTATCGCCATGGTTACAAATTTACAAAAGGGATATTTCACTGTCGGACTTCCCGTGAAGACGAATTAGCGTCACCTGACAAGCTGAGTCACAACAACAGCAGCAGAGACGGGGGAGTTTACATCGCTGCGATTTTCCTCTGCAGCGTTGTAAACCAGTTTTGTCCGGTCGTGAATCTTTTAGATTAGAGAAAAATTACTAATTTACGTGACTTGTTACGCATTACTACCCAATTGGAAGAGACAGAGGACAGACCCTGGAGGTGTTGCTGGCTGGATAACAGAAACAGGAGCCTGAAACGCACAACCCAAAATATAAATTATGCTGCTAATGTTTCTGGCACCACTACTACTATTGCTGGTGCTGGCAGTAAGAGCGCCGCTGCCAAACAGCCCCATCAGTTTTACACATTTGGATGCATCACTCTCCAGTAATTTGCATCTCTTATCTCATTATCTCTTACCTTTTCAGTCCCACCTTCTTCTTTGCATTTTTCGGATATTTCCATCCATGCTGTGCACCTGTTTCCTGCTCCGGCTCAGGAGCTTGTACGGATATGAACCGACTTCTCTTTGAGACTCCTCTTCAAGCCGGCTCAGAGCTCCTCCCGCGCTTTTCCATCTTTTTTCCGCTTGCTTCATCTCACTTCTTGAGTTGCCCGGTATGATGTGCAGCCTCCATATGTTTGCATTAGTCTGCTGTCGACTGTCCACATAGTTCTGTTTCGCACAGAAATAATGAGAATTCTGACTCAGTCCTTTGGGATCTTCAGTGATGACAATTGCGTGGTGGCTGGATGGTCAAAGTCAGCGGCCGCCGGCTGTCCTGAACTAGCGGCTGTTCTGGATTTTGACAGAGCTCCCAGATGGCCAATCCGCCCCTGATAGTCAGTCACAGGGGTTTTCATGAGCACAACTCCTCCACATTTAGAGGAGAGTTAAAGTGGTTTTGGTACTTGCCACAGGGCATGTCGTTTTGGAGGTTTACCAGGCATGGCTAACTGGGAGGAGACCCTGGGGCAGACATAGGACACTCTAGGCGAATTGCGGCTCCCTGTGGGCCCGAGAGTGCCTGGGAATCCCTAAGGAGAGGCTGGAGGTTGTTGCTGGGTTACACCACGCTGCTCCGCTCTGATTTTCCTGTTGCCACTGTGGCCCTGAGCCAGATTAACAGCAAGAAAATAGATGAAAATTTGGACGGATGGATGGATGGATGGATTGATATGTATAGTGTGACTCCACCATGGCTCCTAGCAGAAACCTATTTTACTGTGCCCTCAAGTGAGAAGTTGTTTTGCTACGGCATATTCAGCTTTTTATCTCATATGCCTTCACATTAATTCTCAGCTCTGACCACAGCTTGTGGTGTCTGAAGCAAGATTTTATATTTTTGGATGCAGCTCCTCTATATCCATACTGTATATCTAGCTACATCACTGCAGCACGGCCGTCACTTTGGAGGTGTCCTTGATGTGATACAGGCCTTTTGGTTTCATCTGTGGTCCTAACAGACCTATTTCAAATCATCAGGGTCATGATTAAGATGAAATTTTTCAGATTTGATAGGATAAAACTTCAGTGTTCCCAGTGGAAAAGCATTAATCAACAGAGAAAAAAATCCCAAAACAGAGCACAATTTAAATAACAATATAGTAAATGAGAATATATAAGCATACACAACTGGCAGTATATATGTTAAAATCATCATTAAAAATATACTGTGGATTGCAACAGTATTAGGGTGTGCAAAAGAACAGCAGTACAAGTTTCTGGGGAAGAAAACATAAATGTAGGGAATATGAAAAATGGAAACATTGCCAAATATCACTATGTATGCAATATATGAAAATGGGAAGGATAGGACAATGTGAAGAATGCACATTTACAGCTGCTCATGCAAAATATATGCCGTTGTCACACTCAAAGGTCTGCCGAAGGCCACTGCTGTGTGCACAAAGTGTGTAGAAGTAGATTTATTCACATTTGCATCCTCAGTGTATGCACCCTACAGATGTGGGTAACAAGTGCGGAGAATGCGCCGATGTGGATGCATCACTCAGTGTCCCTTTATCAAAACTTTGGATGGAGGCATCATGTGTGCAGAAAACTGACAGGCTTCAAAGTGCATGTGAGTTTTTCAGTATCACTTTCATCATAGGAATAAGGAGGAAAATTCAAACAGATCAGAAGCGAGTTCAAATAAATGCCATATAAAACAGTCCACAGCTAGGAACACTAAAAGCAGCCCGGTTTGTAGAGACGGCACAAACGGCGAGCTTGTGCGCTCTCCACGATGCCTGAGGCAGGGGCCATGTGGGCAGGAAGCATTGTACAGTCTGATGACTGTCAGCACAAAAGAGTGCCGAAGACCTTTCATGTTACACCTTGGAGAGATGAAGCACTGGCTGAAGGCACTGACTTTTTAGCAGCATCAGCTCACCATCGAGGAGGTGGGAGGTGTTGTCTAGGAAGGGGTTCAGCTCAGTCCTCCGCCTCCCTTCAGCTACTACATCCAGGCCGTTCAGCCTCAGTCCTGCTCAGCTATTTTTGGAACAGCCCAGGAACAGCTCATCAAAAACACCAAAAAGGGATATTTCCCACTTACCCCCGGTGCAGTCAATCCTTCCACATGGTTTTTGTGTGATTTGGTGAGGTTTCCACTTGGCCACGATCTTCCCTGTCTCCTTTCACCGTCATACGGTGCACCTGGGTGGGTGTTGTAGAGCTCAACCCGTAACATGTGGAAAAACTCACCAGCAGCAGCTCTTTCTTAGGAAAATAGCACAATATTTGATGTCAAGTTTGAAAGTTGTGAAACATTTAGGATGGTTTTTAGTCTTTCAAAATGTTTTTGAGGAATTTTTCAAAGCTCCTGCTGCAGTGGTACTGATAGCTGTCGTCTATATAGCCATATGATGATGACATTGGCCCCGGTCTGTTGTGTTTGATCATGTTTTAAATGCTACACATAAATACTTTTAAATAAATACTTTCAGTGCAAGAGCAGGAACTATCGGCTTTCTATTTCACAATAAAAGTCCACTGTGGTGGCAGTGCTTAAAACTTGTTTGAATGAGAGCTTTGACAAATCGTAACGTCCAACATATTCAGGAACAAAGATGTAATTTATTCATTCACTATACATGCTGTGCTTTTTTCTTTTGCTGGCAAATCCACCCAGTTGTAAGGCTTTTGGATTTGCGACCGTGTTTGACACAAAGAGGAAGACAGCACCTTATTCTGAAACATGTCAAAACTGTTTAGTCTTTCATCAAAGAACACAGGCAAACTGTATTTATCCACCCCAATTTGTACTTGTTGGATAAGATACTTAGAGCTCACTGGTCTTCTATTGCTGTTGATTTTTTTTTTTTCCCACATGAAAATTATTGATGGTTTGAGCTCCACAAAAGAAAACCCATCAAGCCCTGTTGTACTGATGTGGTGGGAGACAGGGAAGGTTGCAGCAGACGGGGAGCCTCACCAAATCACACAAACTATCCATGGATAGACTGTGCCGGGGGCAGTGTTGTGCAAGCTCACCCTTCAAAAGAACTAGCTCACAGTTCACAGTGTTTAATTTTGAAGTAAGTTCACAGTCCTAAAATTGAACTTTTGTAACAAGCTGATTTGAGCTCTTCTTTGTCAGTAGAGACTCCTCCTATCCATCCATCCCCAGCCCCTGATCATTGCCACTGCAAACACTTCCCAAATTAAAAAAAAATGCTGTTTACTACTTGAGAATGAGAGATTACTTTTAAACGCCAAGAAAAAACAATGTGAGTGTATGTTTTATCACTTAAACAATGTCATATAGCGGCAGCCACCACCATCAACAACAACAACAATCATGAATGGGGATATATTTTCATTTTTTAGCCAACTGATTGAATTCTTAATCCAAGAAATAGACAACATATAAAGATGACAGAGGTGAAAAGATGAACATTTTGTTTACATTTGAAATTTCGGTAAACATTTGTTTTTGAATTTGTTTCTTTGTAAGTCAGTATCATTTGAAAGTAAAAGCTGTGGTGTTGTAGCTAATCCCTGTAGTTTATAGGGCAAACAATAACTTCTCACTTCAAGTACTTTCTCTCCGATAATGTTTTTAGACTTTGATAACGTTTTTTATACATGGTTATGTTAGAATAGCACGTTTCAGCCTTCACTAAGCATCCTCTTTATTAATAAAACACAAATCTCGCTCTTGTTCATTAGTTGCAAACGGACAAGGTCACTGTTCACCGAAACCATGAGAATGCTTAATGAATAACACTGGCTAAAGGGGTAAGGTGGAAAATATTTTTTTGTATTTTAGGTTAACTGTTCCTTAAATCCTCAGTGCATCAAGGAAGGGGACAGATTGATGGAGCATGCAGAGCAGTGTGTGTTTTTCCATGCATTTAAAGACCAGAGCCTCCTCAAGAAAAACCCTCTCTTTTGTCAGTGTTATCAGTCCAGTCCAGTTCGTTTTTGCTTTGCAACCCCAGATCCTTTAAAAAAAAAAAAAAAAAAGTATGATCTCCACCTCCTCATCCTGGATTGGTGACAAGTCCCACTAGCTCCTTTCTCAGTCAAATATCCACCACGAGCTCTTCCATTGTGCTGACAGAGAGCTGCAGATGGCTCACAAATGACAAAACCCTCCCTCATGGTCTTGTACTCATCCTCCTCCGTGCCCTCACGAAGGCATCCCACAATAATGGAGTCATCATCGGGGAGTTTCTGATGATGGCATTTCCCGCAGTTGAAAATGAAGTCTGATGTGTCGGGAGAGAGAAGGACGGGTGACAGTGCAGTCCCCGGGGCGCCGTCATGGCACTCTGCAGCATGTAATGTACAATCATGAAGAGCTGGATAGCTTAATGTAACCTTTTAAAAAGCTACAGTAAGAGAAATGTCGGGTTTAAGAACGCCGAAGCCCCCCAAAATGTCTTTAACGTGGTTGTATCCTACCGTGAGGGGCTGCTCAGGGTTAATTGAAGTTGGAAGAAGCGAACCTCAAGGGAGACTGATGCTGTCGGAAGAAATCAGTCATGTAGATACTGTGCAGGTCTGCTGTGCGGGAGCAATTTCGAAAAACGCTTGTTGAATTTATGCTTTGGACACAGAGGATCTCTTTGGGTTAAATAAAGCATTAAACTTTCTGATTGCTTTTCTGTTTGCCTATTCTATTGCTCTTATTGGGTGACATTAACATATTGGCTTATTGATTGCACACCTCCCATCCCATTCTAAACAATGAACTGAGTGAACTAATGCTCCTGTTATAGATGGTGTTTTAAACTGTTGTGGCTTTGCCATTGCCATTTAACTGATTAAGATGCAGCTTTGCAGCACTTGTTCATAATAGAAAGCATATTGTGGTGTGTTTCCCACCATGATCGGGGTCATTTTTCTAGCTTTTCTGTGGCTCATCTAATTTATTAGTTTCCTCATCTTCTCTGTTGAGTTCTCAGTAGTTTGGCCTGCCGACATGCTTTGCACCGCACATTTTGTAGTGGCCATCATATCCTAAGGGAAAGCAGCTAGTTAACATTCATGATATAATTGGTGCTAAACTAATTCTTTTTTGAGAATAAAGTGGAAGAAAAAACACTCATTGTAAAAATTGTGAAATATTTTGCTGTAAATACCACATCAAATTCCTTGCCAAATACAAAACCCAGTATACAAATAATCCGCCAAGCATCACTTCATTTCAATAAAATTAAATTCGAATCAAACTAAGCTGTGTTGGCTGACACTGTTTCAGCCCACCACACTGTATTTAATTGAGAGGACGCTGTGGGAATAACAGGCGGACCCAAAGTTGAGATTTTTAATTAAGTAAGTGCTGCTTGATGTAATGGCTCTATTCTGAATTTAAGAGTGGCTCCTGAGTATTTGTAGAAGCTCTTATGTTAAAGCATTTATTTACCATCATTGGTGAACAAAGCAACATTCAATTCTAAGATATTATTCGTGTTTGGCAGAACATTCTCTTAATACGAGAGAAAACGGCACATTAGGACCAGGGTGAACAGTGCACCTGTGCTCACCAGTTGTGTGCGGTCAAGAAAGTGAGCTAGACGAATGAACGTCTTATTCCTCAGAAAGCCACAGCACTGACCATTTCTCAACATTGAATTACTAGTAAATCCAAGTGTATTTTTTTACAATAATGTCCTATTTACAAGAGACACTGCAGACCAAGTTTCTAGAGCAGACAGAGTCCTTGTGCAATCTACCTGTGCAATCTGAGGCATTCCTGTATTTATTAATTTTTATTTTTGGAAACAAAAATTGGGTATTGAACTTCACTGTAATTCATCTCTAATAAATCAAGGCGTTGTGATTTTGTCCTGTTGAATAGGCAGCCAACTGTATTTTCTAACAGACTACAGAGCGCCTCCTTAGCTATGCATACCATTGACCAATCGGTGTTCATGATGTCATTCATATGTGGAAAATAAGTTAAATATCTAAAATGGTTTGATTCTGTCAGCTGATATTGTCTTTACAATGAAATATCTGTATTGGCTTGCAATGAAAAATTCTGCCAGTGTGTGAAATAGGTCAGGTTGTCGCTGGTTGTCAGGATTGTCTCGAGGAGAGCATCAGCCAAGCCTGTTTAAGCAGGATGAGTCTTACAGATTTGTTTCAAGGAAAATGTTATATAAAAATAAATGTGGCATGTTGTGCACAACCTTACTTGAAGTAGTTTTCTTAGTTTGCCCAGTAGATACATACATTTTGAAAAGCATTGCATTTTATGTCTTCATCTGCCAGTGGGCCTTCACAATAAAAAATAGATTAATTCTACTACAGATGAGAAATATATGTGCATACATCGGTATCAGCATCAGCAATCGGCTGAAAGAGTTGGCCAAAAAAGTCTGGATAATTCCACGATCACAGGCTGTCGCTAAAACAGCATCAAGAGAACAGGAAATGCAATTCTCATTACACTGTATCTTTAGAATAAAACATGCAATGGACCTAGAAGTATCACTGGTGAGGATGTATTGAAAAATTAATGACTGAGGTCAAAGGAAAAGAAAGCAGCTTGTCTATCCACTGTACAACAGAAAGTGCAGTGTTTTGATCAGTGATGGGGCATAATCAGGTTTAAAATCAGGACATACGGTGTATAATTGACTTTGTTTGTTTGTTTACTTCAAACTTTTCTCTTGCTAAGAGCAGTTGAGGACTGTAGGTGTATTGCTGAGTGCAGCCCTGGAGTTCATCAACAGTCAGCAGACATCAATACCCCAGTAATCTGTAGTCACCACCATCATCCTCTCTTTTTTTTCACCTTCCACTAACTCGCTGTGTTTCCAGAGCCAAGACTCCACCACTAATACAGCTGAGGCATACAACAATGCCATAATAAACTTTACTTCTCTGTGTTCAGGCATAGCATAGAATTTCAAGAGGACTGTCTAATTAATTTTAACAAATTTTCCATTAATTTGTGGGAAATTATTCGACTACCACACTAATTAGACAGTTGTGTTGGACTAGACTGTGTAAGAGAGGAATTTGATGGAGTTTCAGTTAAAGGACACCAAGTAATGACCGTCAGCTATTAAAATACATATGCGATAGATAGATAGATAGATGGATAGATAGATTCATGCTAATTAATGTGTGAGAGTGCTGGAAAACTGCCAAGGGCATGACTGCAAATGAAAGACGGATACAATATTAGCTCATTACTCATAATTACTTATTATGCTAGAAATGAAATTGAATCATTGAAAAAGAAAAACCCAATCTGTCATATTGAAATATTAAGAGTCAGTTGTTCATTCACTCATTGTAGATGGAATGGAAACAATGGAAACACCAGAAAGAAAGGGCTTAAAACTTAAAAAGCGACTTGAAGATGTACTTCCAGAAACGAGCTTTGACCCCGGTTGACACCGTCTGGATTGTCGTCATTGCCGTCTGCAGTCGCAAAGAAATATTTAATCCATAGGAAACCCAAGTTTTATTTTTAAAATACAAAAACAAAATTTGACAGTTGAAGGTTAACAATTCTGGAGCAAGCGAGGACAGGAGTGATGCAAGAGATTGAAACGGGATTGCGGCAAATAAATGTTATGCAGTAAACCCACAATCTATTCTCGGTCATGTGTGTCCAGTGATGAAAAAGAGGCCTTGCAGAGCAGGGACCTGATGACAGAAGTCATTGCAGAGGCAATGTTAGAGTGTAGCATTATAATTGTGTGGATGTCAGTGTGCTGCTGTCCCAACTGGTGAAATTTTCCTTATTTCATAACGAACAAGGTTTTCCTCCTGCAATATCTGGTGGGGTCTTTATTAAAAATATCTCCAAAATTCGAGCATTTGTTCTTCCACGATAGTTAATTGGAAACTGTCCGAAATATTTTTTTCTCTGTTTTCAGAGTAAGTAATTAAATATCATTGCTCTTATATGGGGGCATGTGTGCAACAAAAAATGAGAAATTTCACAAGATGGCAACAAAAACTGCCATAACAATGTGTGGAAATATGGTACTATAAACCTCACTTCTCTGCTGTGATCCATATACTGCAAAACAAATTTCCATCTAAAGAAGTCAGCAAGTATAATGATGTTGAAACAAGGCAGAATAAGGCAGATCGGCCCACTAAGATTGAGAAAATAACACTTGATTGAAAAGGAAACAAGCAGATTAGTGTTGTAGGATTATCTCATCCCACCGGCAGATTTTTTTTTTTACCTTGTTTGAAGAAAAACTGGATTTTAAAACTGAATACGAGACTAAATGACTTGGCAAGATGGAGATTTTCCTGCAGTGCAGTTGTGCATCACATCAGGGCTCTCCTGTGTTACCTATGATTTAGTAAAAATGTATCTCAGGCCAAGCACTTTCCATCATTTTAATGATAGATACTGCATGAGAGTTGGATTTGGCAGGTTCCACAGCTTCCCACCTCATGAATGTCACCCAGTAACCTGCAACAGGAAATAAGAACACCAGGCTAGTCAGGAGACCTGCCTCAAAAAGTGTGTATTTGGAATTTATTCCTGTCAGCAGTTCAAGGTGTCCTCTCTTATTCTAAATTCAGATACTAAGAAAAAACACCTTGGGTGCCTTATAAATAAAACAGTAGGGCCTCAGCATTCTTTGTGATGCTTGCCACCAGGGATTTCCATGTCTCAGCTCTCAGCCTTGGTGGTGTGTAGATAGTTGGATTCTGATGGGTATATTTCTTTGGGTTCCTTGTATCTGTTGTGCGCCGCCTCTACTGCTGTTGTTTTCAAGGTGATGACAGAACATTTTGTTTCGTCTGGTGGTCATGCTACAAATACCCGAGCAGCTATTTGCTCTTTCCAGCCCATCATGCCGAACATACCTTATTATTTATTTGACATGTCAGATTGTAGGCAGTGCCTTTCTCTGTGCTCACAAAGCTCCACAGTACCTGTCTCTACATTGAAGCCACATGGAGGATTCACTGGAATGCTTTACATAACAAATCCTGAAAAGGTTGTTTCATAGGTTGAGAGACTGCAAGGCCACTTGTTCGATCCCCATAACGGTCGTTTCAGCCAATAACTCCTACCTGCTCACTATATTGTAAATCCTTCCACATAAGGGTGTCAGCTAAATGCTTAAGATATAAATCTAAAATGCAACTGTGAAGTAGAATTGTTCACCTGAGCCATATTTTCAGCATAATGTGGTAAAAGCCAAATTCTCTCTCCTGTGGCAATGGCTGCAATGGATCCACTTATCTTGTGTCTCATCAAGGGCTCTCCTGTGAGTTGAATGAAAATCTAATTAGTAAATTCTTTACTGGAATGGTTCCCATGTAGTGGCATCATAACAATATGTGTTACATTCAGTGGTTCTGTGTCTGAACACTGACATTAAACACCAGTAGTGGCCAGGGCCTCTATTTACCTCAACTGCAGAGACCAGGTCTTTATTGGAAGGAGGCGTTTATTTGTAATTCCGTCTGACTGATACGTATATTTGCTCATGTTTTAGTAGGAAGACTCTTTCTTTTCTGATGTGCTTTGGTCTGGGTGGTTGTCAAAATTTTTGACAACGCAAGTCCGTGGGCCGAGTGCAAGAGAAAGCATCATTAGGTGACGTAACACCAATGCGTAGAAGCTCAACTGCAGGCAACAGAGATCCAGTGAGTCCGCTGCGTGGGAACCTTATAACAGAAAGTGGATAATTTCAAGTGTTGCAGGACTATGTGGTGACATTTCCATTTTCAAAAGAAGTTTTTTTTTAGAGGTTTTTATGGCTGAAAACAAGTGACTTTGATGACAGTTAACTAGAAAACTGTTTGTTTTATCCCTGGCCTGTATTTTGGACATTGCCTTTATTTGTCTGTGGCAACCATGACCCCGGCTATTATTAAATTGAGTGCTGGTTTTTATTTTAGGAAATACGTTGTTTTGTATCATGTACCTTGAAAAAAGTTTCAGTTGCATCTCTCGTGTAGAATGAAGGTCCAAAACATTAGCATCCTCTGCCAGCTTGAGATTAACTGGTGACTTAAGTACGATTAAAACTCTACCAGGCAATCAAGACTGCTAGATTGCTTTTGGGTGAAATATTACTGTAACACTGCCTCTGTTCAATTCCCACTGGGTCCACCAATGCTAAAACTGCACACACACTTGTACTGAATGCCAGGACATGTTTTATTTCTCTAAAGCCAAGGCAGCCAAA